>BQKZ01000129.1:54424-109449 GCA_036244855.1 Temnopleurus reevesii | reverse complement strand
CCATATAGCTTAACTTTATTCTTAGATGTGTAATACACGTAAATGCAACCCCTATGATTTGTCTATACAAAAATGATATTTACTTTAATAATTAAACTGAAATGGGAAGAAACTTGTGTCTATGTCGATTTTGTTCTTCTCTTATTTCAGATCTTGGATGAAGAGTGTTTTCATTTTTTTCTTGTTTTTTTATAAAGAAAATCAATTAATAAGACCTGATCAAGTGCATCAATTATTATTGGGACATCCAGATAATTGTGCATTGAATTGTATAGTTAGAAAGTGGCTAATTATTACACTCCTGCTATTTCTTACACTTAAAAATTGCTGATACTGACCCCCTCCACTAGAAAAGAACTCACACACACACACTCTCTCTCTCTCTCTCTCTCTCCCTTTCTCACTCTCCCTTCCTCCCTTACACCCACACACACACATAACCACACTTGATTCTTGATTTTTACTTCTGTTTCCATTTCCTGAATAATTCTCTCCACCTGATTCAACTTCCAACATGTTTCTGTTTCCCATTCAGCAACCGTATCTTTCTCAGCATTCTTTCAATCTAAACGGTGTCTCGTTCATCACTCGCATTTTCAAGGGTACGACCCAATGGAATAAGAAAAGAATCCATTATGATGTCTTGGTTCGATAAATTTTATTGAAGTAAATGCCATTACTAAATATGCACATATAATTCACACTTTGTAAAAAATAAATCCATCTTAACCCACATACATAATAGCTTCAATATGTCATGATTATTTTGTATACAATATTCCATTTTGCAAGAGAGGAATCAAATATACATCTAACATTTTATAACTTGATAATATATTCTAAGTCAGCAAAAAGTAAACTATAAGATAGGATATACTATAAAGTAATCTGCATAAATTTGGTCACATCTAACTCTAAGAATCAATATTGTTAAAGCTTTCCTCAATACATATAATTGTTTAGTGTTTAACGCATATCTAACTAATTATCAAATGCTAAACGGCCATATTTGTTCATCTTAACAAATGTTATAAACATAATTTTTATCATTCCTAGAATGTTGATGTGGCCTTCAGAGTAACAGAATTTGAAAGAATTCAGCAAAATGAAAGTTGTAACATGTCAATCATCCATATTTCCACAAAATATGATGAAGGAAGTTTTTAAATAGTAATGATATACTATAATTTTAAATATATACACACATTTGAATTAGTCTTAAGTATGTTGTTATAAAAAAATTGAAAGATCTTATTCATCCAGTTTGAGATTTCAGTGTATGATACTGATGGAAAACAAAAGAAAATCTCATTCTATGATAATAATGTAAAAAAAAGGAAGTATAATTTCATTTCTACATATCTTTCATTGCATATGTGACCAACCTTTATACAAGCACTTCATTTCCACATGCCTTTATTTTATAGCAAGATATGCACAGGAAACGACTATTGGAAAATAGTGCATAGTGAGAGATTTTAAAGGGGCTGATTTGTCAAAGTTTGCTACTTCATGATGCATGGGTCATTCTATTCGTGATTGCATCCGTGATGACAGAAATCTCAAATTCAGGCCTTACCACCTGTGAAACGAAAAATGATTACTGCTCTCTACATATTGTGCATTCACTAATGCAGAATATTCTACTGAGTGAAAAATTAGAACTGCAAAACGTAGACCAAGAAACCGCTCTCCGTAGGTGTCTTGTGAGCAGCAGCAATTTTTAGAACCTTTATTCAGGCATGTACCACACCGGAGTATGGAAGGAAAATCTAGGGATTATTTTTGCACATTGTAAGTTTGCAGTCATCCATCTTTACATGAAACATGCTAAAAAGTGAACCCCATGAAAATTTCCTGTTGTACAGCACTTGAAATTTCCTTGTAAAACAATGAAAACATCACTGTGGCAAGTGTTTCATATTTACTACATTGTGACCAAACAAATATAAGTAGGCCAAAAATAAGTTTTTTCTGCTCTGTCCAGAACTTGATAAACATTCCATTGATCATACCATCACTCTATTCTTGTCACAAGCAAGCTAAAAAAATGTGTGTTTCTGCCTGTTTGAAGGGTAAACTAACAGCATCTTCTGACATTCTCCATTTATTTAGTTCCTTTATCTAGTTTTTCATTCAAAGAAGATTTTGAGGTTAAAGGTCACATGCATTCTGGCTTCATAAACTGTTTTTTTTTAAGTACAGTTGAGAATATGGTGTTACTATTATTAAATATAGTTTAGTGAATATGCAATGGTAATGTTGTATGTACAAGGAAGACATTTCCACATTTCAGTTCTTTGTACACATAATACTAAATATAAAAACTTTGGGAAGAATCATACTTACAAATGATTAAAAGGATTATTGTTACACAAAATGTGTAAGATATCAATGGTGTGAACCATCTAAATTCAGAGGCAAGACTTCACATACACACTCCAGCTCAAAAGTAAATTACATATATTCCTCCTTATTAACTGATAAACTACTTCAAAGAGATAACCGGTCTCTTAGACCCTCGTTCAAACCTAGTTTTCAATGTGGCTTCCAATAAACTAGTTTCGAAAGCAGGTTCGGAAGGCCAGTTGTGTCCCCGTTCAGATTAAGGACCAACACACTGGATTTCAAGTCCACTTCAAGTCCACTTCACGTGAAGTGGGTCTGTTGCTATGACGATGGACAAATAGCTGGGTTCAAATACTTCCTACTTGTATAATGATGTGTACATTTCTTTGTTCCCGTATTTGATTCTGCATACCACTGGCACAGCACAGCGGTAACATCCAGATGCTTGACATATTCAGGGTGAAATTTACAACTTAAGGAGGCTGCTTTACGAGTCTAGAGTATTCAAACTACTAGCTGAACTGGTTCCTGTTCATGAAAATCTACCTCATGATGTGGATTTTCATACCAGTTTGGAAGTCCACTTTCTTGACCACTTGTCCCGTTCAGACCTTCTTTAAACTATTTTCTGTTGAATTGGTTTCCATTAAAGTGGCTTAACGCTGTATGTCTGAAAGGGGTCTTACTAACCCTCTCTATGAAGTTACTGATAAGTATATTTCTAGAATAGGTTTGATCCATGTCGCAAGTGTAAATTCAAGAAGACTAAAAGATCCTGGAAGGAATAACTAAGAAAAGATTTGGCGCATAAGAAATCCATGTTATTCATTTCAGGGATTTCAGAGATAATGCTTGGTTTACTTTCTCGCCTTAAAATATTGGATTTCCCATGAGTGTCCTTTTTAAAAGTGAGGTCACAGGATATATATACATATTTTTGCATATTACTTTGAAAGACTCAAAGTTTAAAGTTTAAAGGAAAATGACAGAGCTTCTTATAGTTGTGTTTTACATACATATTAACATGTTTTTTTCTAATATAAATAGAAAAATAATATAATAAAAAAACAGATAATAAGTCTCCTTTCAGAGGGAAGTATGTTGGTACAGCTGAGGAATGTTATTTCGGGTGTGGAGATATTACATTGTTCATGTTGTAAAAATATGCGAATTTTATACTTCTGTGTACGTCCACAGACACAAACTAGATAACTGACTTTTTTAAAACACTGTAATGATTACACTTTTTATGTTTTCCTTCAAATATTCACATTATATAAATTAACCTCCTGGGTAATTAGACTACAGAATTTGGTCCTAAAAAAGAATATTTCAATATTACCTTGTATTCTTCAATGGAACAATCATCAAAATATACAATATCAATAACATGGTTTCAAGTGTATTCTTAAGTAGTAGATAAATTTATGTTTACAAACTTTTTCTTAGAATGAAGGTATTTCTGTTTACATCAAAATGCTAAAATTGCAACTTAATGAACTTGGGATCCCAACATGTTTTATATATGAATCTATATAATATAAGCAAATTTATACAAAGAGCACAATATTATCTCAATTTAAAATTGAACATTAAAGCAGAGCATACTCTGTAATAAATGCATTATTTAGTGAGACTCATCAATAGATCAGAGGCAATAAATACTGGCACAAGTATATATTTTTTTAAATCATCAATGATTATAAAAAAAAACCCTCCAGAACACACTGAGAACAATCATTTCACATTTCTTTAACTTTAATCACTGTTATATCTGAAGTCTCAACAAGCCTGAACAGGGCAGAGTTTCACGAAACTATTCTCAAACTCAAGAATTACTTCACGAAAGACTGGAGTTTGTTAATTATTGTAATACTCATTAGATTCTCCACCATTCAGCACAAGAACTGATAAAAGTCGTTCGTAAAAATTGTTTAAGTAACTGGGTGCAACGCCACGCAGGTGCCATAATGATATCGAAAAGAAAGAGAAGTAATTACCTGCAGCAATTCAAAATCAATTGAAAGATGTCAGAAATAATAAGACATTTGAAAGAAAGTAAGGGTAATTTCTTCTGTACAAATAATAAATTGATCTGTGTACACATCAGTGACAGTTTCAAATTTTTTGACCAAATCAATCATTTGGTCCATTACATAGAGAAAGACAAATGGAGTGTTGCTATTATCACACTGAAATTACACAATGGCTCATCTGGTTATCATATAAAAAATGAATCATGATGCAACACATTTATAGGCTGCATTAAAAATGGAATGCATAGGCATGGCAATGGGGAAAAATGCTCTAGACATCTTTCTTCATCTCTTTGTATCCATTATGATAGGTATATTGGTCACCGACTGAGAAATGTTTGAAGAACACATAAAAGTCCTGTGTAACAAAAGACCTTAACAGTTAAGACATAATTCACTATCCAGAATGATTCTTGGTTCATAACGTACACATTATAGACATTTTATGGAGCAGTAATGAGGATAATTATTTGGCCTAAATAATGGAAATTCTTCAGCACCATACACTCAGTCATGCTGTTATCAGCAATGAGAACTTTTGAGTAAAATTCTCCAATATACATCAAGGGTGTAACTAAATATGTACAGGATATAATGTGAATATAGTACAATTTAGAGACAATTTCTCTTAAGCTGTAACATTAAATAAGCATTCAATCTGAAGTATACCTGCCATCCCGCACTGTTCAGAGACAGAACATTTGGCATCTTCTAAGTAGAGCTGTTAACATGATAGACATATTATTGATCATGTGATCAACACATGAAGGCACAATGATGTGACGAAATGAGTCCTATCAAAGACTTGTTCCACCTTGATCTTTGATATTAACAGAGTCCTTCCTCTTCTTCAATGGTCTTACTGGAACAGGGGGTGCTCCATGAACGGCACCATTGTTATTAGGCGATGCTGCACCCGCTGGTGGTGTAGTCACAGGGGCAACGGGCAATGTCATCGGCGGGGAGCTCCCGAGCGGTGTCTTCGGTGTGCTTTTGGGACGCGTTGGGACGGGAGGGTTATTACCAGGCTTGACTCCCGGACCTGACATGTCATTGTGCCCATTGCTGGGCTTGGGGAGAGGTACTGGGCTTGTTAGATTGGAAGGCTTTCTAGGTCTGGGGACGGTGGGAGGGGGAGGTCCTCCGGGGGAACGTCTCGGTTCTGGGGTGGAGGTGACTGAGGGATCAGCAGTTCCGGGGGAGGGGGAGGAAGGGGAGAGGCTGGAGTAAACAGAATCTCTGGTGGAGGCGGCGGAGGCTGTGTTTGGCTGTGACGGCGACGCTTGGAGCGTAGAGGAAGGGTTCTGAAGGAGGTTGGCGTTACCGGTTCCCGTAGGTCCATGTTGGAAGTTGTCCTTTGCCGGGATCTGCTGCTGGCAAAAAATGAAAGAAAAACAACTATCAGGGACTTCGATTTTTTCTAACTTTGTATTCTTATAAAAGCTTTTTTAACTTTTCTTTCTCCTGTCAATTTTGCAAATTTAATATTTCAAATTTAATACGTTGAGATTACTGTATAATAAAAGAGAAACAAATAGAGTATAAACCTTTCTACATGGTAGCACATGAATTCCAAGTTTCATGAACAAAAATGTGATCTATGCAGATATATTGAAGAACAGATTTTCATATAAAATATATAAAGCACTACCCAATTATGTAAATTCCATAGTACCTAAAGCTATAACAAACAAGTCTAGCCCATAGCCTTTAAAATTCTATATACTAGCAAGATAATTTTGTGACTTTGAATCCATGTAAATTGTACTTAATTTATGTCTCTTGTATCAACATTGATTTCAATAAAAACCAACCATCATATTACATTATACAAAAGTATCACCAGGTGCTTCGGGCCATCACATATATCTTGTACCGGTAAAATTGTAATATTAGGGTTAAAAATTATAACATTTTCGAAAAGAGCTTGTTCAAGATTATTTCCTTTACTTCATCAAAAATATTGCTATATCTGGATGGTGTTTCATGAAGCTTTTTGCCAGCGACAATTAGAAAGCACTCTGACTACTCCAATGAAATCCTTGATATTTATTGGATGAAAAGTGCTATCACTGACTGTTGCTATGGAAACTGTCATGAAATGACTGATTGTTGCTGGTGATAAGCTTCATGAAAAACCCTCTAAATCTCTTCATAGCAAGTGTCCATTGTAGTATTAATCTTTGAACATACAAAAACAACATTTCCAGTCTAAAGCTTAAAGGAGAACTACACTCAGACATTAAATTGCCATCATTAATGAAGAAAAATAAGATGAACAAACTTTTAAAATTTGAGCAAAATCGGATGATTCATTCAAAAGTTATGAATTTTCAAACTTTCAATTTACACCCCTCATGGGCTCCTTAAATTAGCAAACGTACAGGCACAAAATGGCTTCCAACATGGAGAACTCTCCATTCACTTTCTACACAAAATTTCACATTTTCCTCTTCTTCCAGAAAACTAGACAAAAATTTTTTTCTTTGGTTAAATATATTATAGCCACATCAATTCTGCAAGCATTCCAGAAAGAACAGGGTTGATTCCTCACTTTAAATATGATATTGATCCATTTTCAATAAATTTATATACAAAGAGAATGTGGAGTTCTCCATGTATGACATCACAGTTTATGCTAATTAGCTAAATGCATGCTAATTCATGGATCCCAGCAGAGGTGGAAATTTCAACTTTGAAAATTCACAACTTTTGAACGGAAAATCCGATTTTGTTCAAATTTTCACAGTTTGTTCATCTGATTTTTTTTTCATTTACTGACCGTACATTATTATCTGGGTGTAATTACCCTTTAAAAATATAATCATGTTACTAAATAATTTAAAACCCTTAATGATTCAATCTATCTTTTTAAGCTGGTACTGATTCTAGGGTGCAAGACTGGAGATGCCATTAACCAGCGAAAATGCCATGCTTGTAAAGTTGAGTTCTTATTTCAGGATTGTACTCCAAACACATGCAAGATACCCAGGGAGTAGACCGCATGCTCCCATTCATACTTTTGCTTCCAGGACAAACCTTTGAGTCTACCAACCCCTCCCCTCATAAAATTATTTAAAAATAGATTGATTGCATGATAAAACTTGTTCTCTTATTTCCTAGTAATATCATATTCTCAATCTTTTCATAATTAAACAAAAACTGACACAAAAAAGAGCCACAATTCAGCTTTGTTGCTACAATAATTTGTTATACAATCATGTACTCAATTAACCAATATCTATCTCTATCTATCTATTACAGGCAGCAAAATGCCTACAAAGAAAAGAATCACAAATGACTGAGGACATTAATGTATCTAAAACGTCTGACAAGCTTAAGAGGCAACAAGTTTGATGTGATTTTTGGCTGTGAGGATCAATCAAGATGATTTTCATTAAGTTTGAATTAATTTTGACTTTGAGCTACTAAAAGATGAATATGTAGGTAAGTAAGTCTGAGGATGTCTAAGTGAATGATAATCAAAAGAGTAATAACCAGTTAACATATGGTCTACGATCACTGTAGGGTGATTGTAAACTGATCATATCCCACTAATCGCATGATCTCTCTGGAGTGGCATCTAATGATCGTACGATCTCCATAGATTTGCACTAACTACAGATAAATTCTTTCTCAGTTTGTTACGTGGAGTTCTTGACAAGTTTTTTTAAATCGTTCAAAAGAAGCCCTTAAAAAAGATTGTAAATGGCATCGATGATCACAGTAGGATCATTGTGAGGAGGCCCTGCGGTGATCATGAAGAAAGTATACAATTTTTTATCAACAGTCGAGCAAAAAAAGCATGATAAAGAAATCCTAGGATTGAACAGTTTCTGCATGATCGTCGTAGAGCTTTTACAGGGTTCCTGCTTGACGACCCTACGCTGATCCTACGTTGCCACCAACAACTTTTTTCATTGGCTATGATCAAACAATTTTGAGAAAAAAAATGTGTATAGCTCTGCATTATACAAAGGCTTAGGGGTATTGATAGAAAGTTTCAATTGATTGTAAATCAACTGCAAATCACTTAATTGTTTCACAAACAGAGCGCACTTCTGGCAAGAATCGCATGGCACAATGGTTTACATTGGCATGTGTTGATCAACTACAACTTGCAACTTTCTAAGAACATTCCCTCAACCGAGCTTGTGAAAATTGTACGATCAGCGCATGAGAGCCCAGGGATATCATGCGATTAGAGGGATGATCATTGTAGGGTGATCATAGTCCTGATGTTAATGGGGTATTAATGCAAACATAAAAACCCATAAACTAATCCATTCTACAATGACCATAGCAAATGTGAATTAGGCATCAATACTTTGAATCAGTCTATTTGGCTAGGATACTATTAGCATATGAAAACAAAATCTTAAAAAAAAAAACGATATCTGTTTTATCACAACTAAAACACGTTCCAATGAATCTATATTAGAGGAAATAATGTTGCTATTAATTGAAAAGGAGAGATATTACATGGTGAGGGAGTAAAATGCAAAAAGAGATTTATATTGCTGCAGTCATCAGTAACCATGCAGATGATTCAAGATCACACTACAACAATGCTTTTCAATCATGCCTTCGTACCATGGATATGATCATTAAGCATGGAGGAATGCTGCCACTACCACCTAAGGAAACGTTTCAGCTGAATCAAAATCAATTCAATGAATTTAAATGATGTCAACATAACAACTTAATTTTTTTAATCAATACATGTATTACTTGAATAATCAACAGTCATCTTCCACTTTCCACTTCCACTTTCCACTTTTGGATGATATTCCAAAAATTGTTCAAGATACTACCAAGCTTACAACATAAGGTTATACTTTGAGCTACGCATCACAAACAATATGCACTGACTTTCTCAATTGGAAAAGTGATGCGTAATTTATATAATGAAAGATTTATTTTCTCTTCTGTATTAAAAAAAAATTGAAAGTATGTTGTTGTAGTCAGATAAAAATAGAAACTTTTACTTTTGCGATACAAAAAAAGGCAGAGCATACTTTTCGAATCGGAATCTCTCTTTTTTCGACAATGTCAATTTACATAGCCTCAAAGAATTTACAAATCTTACATAACCATCAACTTGAATACTGAAAAAGGGCAATTTAATCACAATTATTTTATTGTCAACATTTTATAGGGTGCAAAAATGGGTGGTGGAAAAAAAAGCACTCGTCATGCATAGGTCAATTTCTGTTTCGGCAAAAGTCTTTCAATCACTATGTTAGAGAAAGACAGATGGAGTCATCAGAAAAAAATCACAACTATGGACATAATACCTATAAACCTATGAAATAACTGACCCAATCTTAGAATGTTTCAAATTATCTGTACAATTATGACTAAGAAAATAAAAAAGGAAATAAAAACCCATTCAAATGCCAAAGTTGACTTCACTACTAAAAAAAAATGAAGCAAATTTGAATGAAGCGGTGATTTTGAAAATGATATTTAATCATGGAACGAGTAAAACTGAGCTAATGGTTATTTTTTCATACTTTACATTTGGCTTCATGCCTTTCATTCCAGACAATCCTCCGCACACGAGGCAGTCGCCAACTTACCCCATAAAAGGTAACTCTTATCTCTAAGATACTACGAACAAGAGAGCAAGATATTTACAAATTGGTGGAAAGCTTTGATATTAAATGAGTCCGATGATATGATTGGATGTAATGATGAGATAAAAAATATGCCTGACAACAGGGAATAGTTTTACTTTTCACATTTGATTAGCAGTTTTTTACATAGGTGAAACATTTTTCCAACACTTTACTGTTCAGTTATATGTAAAAAAAAAAAAAATTGCTAAACAAATTGTTTTTGGAGTACATGCTAAAATGCATAGCAAATTGTGATGCAATACCAGGAAAATTATTCCGTGGTGACAGGATAAATATACTGTAAGTTCAGAAATACTAGTAATAAAATGAATGATGTGTATGAGTGGTGAACAGATGAGTGATAAATTAGTGGATGAGATAAATAATGTAAAGGATGAGACAAGAGATTTTATGGATGGGAGGAGCCATTTCATGGAAGGGATGGGCGATTTCGTGGATGAGACAAGTGTCTTAACAAATGAGACAAGCCATTTCGTGGATGAGACAAGTCATTTTGTAAATACGAAGAGCAATTTTATGGATGGGATAGGAAATTTCATGGATGGGACGGGCGATTTCATGGATGGGACGAGCAGTTTAGTGGATGAGACAAGTGATTTGTAAATACGAAGAGCGATTTCATGGATGGGACGAGCAGTTTAGTGGATGGGACAAGTCATTTGTAAATACGAAGAGCGATTTTATGGATGGGATAGGCAATTTCATGGATGGGACAAGCAGTTTCGTGGATGAGACAAGCCATTCTATGGATGGGACAAGTCATTTGTAAATACGAAGAGCGATTTTATGGATGGAATAGGCAATTTCAAGGATGGGACGAGCAGTTTCGTGGATGAGACAAGCCATTCTATGGATGGGAAAAGTCATTTTGTAAATACAAAGAACGATTTTATGGATGGGACGAGCAGTTTCGTGGATGAGACAAGCAATTCTATGGATGGGACAAGTCATTTGTAAATACAAAGAATGATTTTATTTTTGGATGGGACGAGCAGTTTCATAGATGGGACGAGCAGTTTTGTGGATGAGACAAGCCATTCTATGCATGGGAAAAGTCATTTTGTAAATACAAAGAACGATTTTATGGATGGGACGAGCAGTTTCATGGATGAGACAAGTCATGTGTAAATACGAAGAGCGATTTTATGGATGGGATAGGCAATTTCAAGGATGGGATGAGCAGTTTCGTGGATGAGACAAGTGACTTAATAAATGAGACAAGCCATTTCATGGATGAGACAAGTTTTTTTTTGTGTACAGAATCAGCGATTTCATGGTTAGATGTCATGGAGCAGAGGAGACAGATGAGATGAGTGAAGTCGTAGTGCATGAGATGGAGCCTAATCAATATTTTTGTGGTACATTTTCTTTAGAATAATACCTAAATTTTATATCATAACTCACAGAAAAATAATTTAATTGATTCTCATGCATGGATTCATTACACAAGGAAAAGGCCTATAATATAAATCAATATTTGTAATACACCTTAACACTATAAATGTCCAGAGCAATGGGAATATATATTGTGTTCAGCATTTATGGCGTTTTAGTATAGCAAAGATTTGTGGCTTGCACTGTACATGTACATGTATGTAAAGATTTCATTTTAAAACTGATTCCAGAACGTCATTCAAACCATGGAATCAAGCAAGGTTAAAATTAATGGAGCATCTATTTTTGGCAAAGAAAATAATATTCTTTGATACAGACATTGTATGTTTATTTGTTATTTGAAATGTAAATTCACAAAAATGTAGGTATGCATTCGACCCACCCCTTAAAAAAAATATGCAGAGCTTATAATTTTACTTCAAATGTACATTACTATGATGCGGAAGAAGTTTGATCTATCCATATTCCACAATGAAATTATTTGTGGCGTAATGTAAAAGTACCATAGCAAATAGATAAAGAAACTAAGCAAGATTGATTATAAATAAAAACTACAAAGAAAATTAAACACCAACGCGTAAGAAGTTATAACTACCGACAATTAAATCATTTGTGGCATAATGTAAGGGTACCATAGCAAATAGAAAAAGAAACAAAGAAAGATTTCATCAAGAATCCCGACAAAGAAAAATAAGAAAATTAAACACCAAATCCGAGATCAATTTGAACTTGAGTTTACTTATGACGTGAAGCCCTTTGTGAACTCCGATTCAGGTATTCCTAGTCTATTCATGAGTCCCGCCAGTGTTCCTGATATCTAGTAAACCATGGCATTATGAAGTCAAAAAATAAAAATCACAAATTGAGACGATGAGTGAGACATCTATTATTCTACTATCTGAGTGACATTATTATTTCCATGACTGGTATGAGGTGTGCAATGTTTTGGGTTTAATGTGGATACATTTGTTACCTCATGTTAAGGTTTACTTCCAGTAATCTAGAATGGAAAAGATTTTCATTGCGATAATTTCTAATAAATAAAGCTCTTCAATATTATTGATAATCTAGATTATCGAACGTTAACGTTAGCAAAGCAAAAAAACATTCAAATTATTCATGGAAAACACATATAATCAATCAAAATTTTACTGGTCCCTCATTATCATATTGCACTCAATATCTATTTCAATTTCTGTAATACTTTCTGATGGAGGGTTAAACAAAAATTAAATTTTTCTTTACGTCTTCAATACACATCTCTTTACCTAATAAATCCATATGCAATTATAAAAGCCATTTTGATTTTATTTCAAAGCAGAAAAGGAAACTTTTAAATCATTTGTGGCAAATATAAGATGAACTTCGGTTATATCTGTGCTTGAGGCAAAAGATTTCAAAACAAATCAATACTACTGTCCGACTTCTCCTATCCAGGCTTGTCCAAATCAGCTCTTATACTGATTAGGGATTGGACCACATGTGCAATACCCAATGTTCTACTGCCTGTACATCAAAAGTACATGAATATGAACTCCTTTTCTCCATAGTCAGTGTATTAAAAACTTAGATGTTTGGATAGGAGACAATTTAGGATAGTATTTCACCAAGAAAATCAGAAGTTCCCGAAAATCTCAAACCCAAATGATTTTTACGGTAATCATTTCCTGTGATAAATATCATTCAGAATCGGTATGTTATTTCCATCAAGCCAGTTTTCTAGCTAGGTTCATTTGAAGTAGGCTTGTTGCTATGACAGAAGCATTTCAACGCTTCCCACTTTATTCAAAACCTCTCACGCCTCTATACTGAAGCTGGTATGATTTAATATCACATTACTTTGTTCAATGAACAATAAAGATCACTTTGAACAACATTTATGTCAAGCCCTAGAGTAAATGTTTTACGCAGTTTAACAAATTATAAGACTAGTTCATTATTTTAATAACACACAGAAGGACTTTCAAATTCAGTACAAATTAAAGTCATTTGTGAAAGACATTCTTAACTTGGTGAAACAACTCCCTGATATGGAAAAGGGAAGTCGGACTTCTTCAAAATTAAATGAGCCATAGCCAAGTTTGTCAAAATTAAATTAATCTTTTTTTTGTGAGTGAAATCTTTGGAAAGCTGTTGTCCCTGACTTACCCCAATGAATTCCAGGTACTTAGTAGTGACATCCTGAAGTTCTATTCAATCATATAACAATGCATTTTCTTACATTTATCGTACATTAGTACAAGCTTGAAAGGCGTTAAATTGTAGAAAGAGAAAATGCTTACAGGAGGCCTTTACAAAATAACTTTGCAAAATAAGTATTTGTTCAATTCCATTTTTTTCTCATTTCCTTCCACAACCAAAGACAACCAACAGTTGTCAAACACTGATTTGTTTCAAAGTTTTCTAAGCAACTTGCCATATAATAGTGTTACATAAAAAGTTAGCAGATGAGATTTCAGTTCATAAGTTTTTTAATTAGACTGGTAGTTAAGAAAAATAGCTGTCAATAGATTTTTTGCTTATCTACAGACTTCTTGCAAGAAGAAAAAACAAGAGAATAGTGAAAAATACATCAGCCCTGCAAATAGGGCATGGAATATAACAATCTAAGTTTTAGGTTAATTCTTTGATTAATTATATGTGTCGTAATCTCTGCAATTTTATAAGCCTCTTGAAAATTCATGCATCATCGTGACCAAGCTTTTACATGTACGTGATGGAAAATGAGCAAGAGAGTTACTGTATGATCTATTCAGTAAGTATTCAGTAAGCAATCAATGGCATTTTAAGAAATTTAGGGATTATGATTAGAATGTTATATTAATATACTCAGGTACTAAATATTTTCACAAATGAATACAGATTTATATGAAAGCAAGGATAATGAGACACATATCTGAAAGGATGATTACGTGAGAAGAGAGATGGAAAAGAAGTAAACCTGCACTCACTGTTCTGGATGGTACAGGAGGTGCTTCCTCAGAGATGTCCGTACCGGAGCATGAGCTCGAACTACTCATCCCTATAAAGCAGAACATAATAAAACATTGTACACAGCACATATTATACATTATATGATAAGTGGACAAGTATTTTTTATTAGATTCTTTTCATAAGGGTGAAATTAGAGAAACATTTAATAATTTTATTCTGACTTTCTGAAGGACTTACACAATTATGATTCTTTAAGTATTACTACTTTTTTTTTCTTTTTTTTTTGAAAGGGTACCTACATGTATAGCTTAATAATTGCCATTGGACAGTTCATCATTAAGACCTACAACATGAATGCTAAAATATATATTATCCAAGAAAGAACATAACATTATGAGATAAATGCATTTCAAATGATATAAAAAGAATTGACAAAAGGGTATTATATCTTATTATCTTTCATCATACTTTCATTTTGATAACATAAATAATTAACACACACAGCCTAATGCTAATATCAGTTCCTCTCCCACAACTTGACAATCAATGGAAAAAAGATATTACTTCATTAATCACAAAATTCTGCATCACTTTATACAAAAAATGAAGGTGCTTCTGAAGTTCACACAAGATTATTTAGTTACTTTGTTACACTGTGCAGTAACAATAGGATTACATGACATAGTGATCGTGCATGTATAGTATCTGAAGTTGATCAAGATGGCCATTTATTTTTCCTTGTATTTCCTGGAGGAATATTATATGCACACTGTTCCTAAGAAATTGCTTGATGTCTTAACATATTCTAAAAATATAAACATCAAGTAGCAGATACAAAAGGTTGTTCTTGACATCAAGAAAGCTTGCAAGAGCCTTGCCTGACATAGCAACAAACAATCTATGTAAACTCCATTCCAAGTGTTGTAATTCATTTGCTATTAACACATTTAAAGCCCAGTCACATTGAAGCCCCAGTTTACTATGATTCAACAAGACTCTTAATCCAGTTGAGCCTTCTGTGACCTGATCAACTGCCCCTGACCAATAAAGGACCACATAGACCACTTTCGAAAAGTATTCACATTTATTCTTGTTTGTCTCAAGACAAAATATTCAGATTTATGCATGTTTCATACCCACAAATGAATCTAGGCATTAATTCTTAAACTGGATAGTATCAATGTCCTATAGTACTTGTCACTAGGTCAGACAAGCCTCTGGCAAGCTCCCGGGTTGTCTAGAACAATCTTTGCATACAAAATGCATACAATTTTGGATGTGTGTACGTGACTGGGGCTAATGGAATGTCAGTTATCTAGCATCTTTTCTTATCATTCTTGTACATAAAACATTTCTTTGTTGTTAATGAGTCTCATCTAGCCTTTGCCACGCACTATACTGGGTTCAATATCTTTGGCTCACATAACTCAATATCAAGTGCAAACACGAAATAGAAGAAAGTCTCTAGTAGTTGAAAAGTGCTGCAATAGCACAACATAAATCTACATATAGTGCGTTAATACATCACAAAGAAAAGGGCAAAATGCACAATTTGGCAATATTTGATATTTTACATGCAGTACCATTCTTGACCTTAACATGGGCAGCATTTTTGTCAAAACATATTAAGGATATCACAGGAACTCTGTAACCTAATTTTGAAATTGCACTTAATTGAGATGAGCATTACCTACGGTAGTATAGTCACATGAAAATTGAATAAAGCACATTAAATCCACAATATTGATTTATCATAAAGTTAATATGCTTCTCATTTTCATTAGATGCGTGACAACACAGTACATGTACATTTCTAAACATTCATGTATGTCGCTCATATAATTGTAGGGAGGGGGTTTATACTAGGTTTGCATTTTAAAGTTTCTTTAATGAAATGAAATAAATCAATGAACATCAACAAAAGATTTTGGTCGAGTAAGTAACACTCATTCAACTAACAAAAAATTCAAACACAGGCCTGTCAAATACTTGCCAATTTTTAAATGACATTATAAAGCAATAATAATCCCTCTCAATCCAACTGCTGGTCTTAATTAATTATTCATTTACCTAGTTCTTTTATCTTTGTATCCTTTACTTATACTATAATTATTTTGTTTTGAATTTGCCGAATAAATCATAGTAATAAAGAAATCAGCATGAATGTCCTACTTTCCCCTTTGTCACAAATGAATACTTCACTAACACTGATGGATACTAATTCATAAAGAATTGACACCCATAGCTACATTGGCCTAAATGATAATTTGTTTGCCCTTTACACAGTCAAAATGACAATACATGCAAATAAAAAATAGCAGCATAACATACTTTCTTAGGTGGTGTTGCAAGAAAGTTGCTATTGATTGCAAATACCGTACACTGCAATGAAAATGTGCATTTTCATTTGTGCATGGTCAGCGTTTTTAACAAGACGCTCATGATGCAGTGATTTTCATTGCCGCATTCTGATCATCTGCAACTTGCAATCAATTGCAACATTCTAGCAACACCCTCTTAGACTCGTGCAGTGCAGGGAATGCTTGGAGAAGAAGTGCAATATTCAGCAGATCGACATAACACCTGGATGACATGCATTGAGTGACACAAACACATTGCAGGAGGAAGGAGAGAGAAGATCCAACAACTTTCATCCAATCAAGTTCATAATGGAAGAAATTTCTCACAGATTTTCACTAGTCTGGAAACTACTTTCATATCTCATGCAGAAAAGCAGAATTGTGGAATTGTTTAATTTACCAAAACCATTGAACACTAACTGATGTACTATTTAAGTGATTCAGATTTTTGGTCTGGATTGATAAAAGAACACTATTTTAAAGCCATGTCTGCCAGAGTACTGACAGTTAAATTTTAGCTTGGACTCATGACATATTGAATTTCAAATGTTGCATGTTTATCAAATCAGTGGCAGGAATGACTGGCAGTTGAAAAAAAAACATGGCGTTATACTTTACCATGTGGACATGTATTCTGCAATAATTTGAAACTTGAAAAATCATGATCATGAGCAAAGAAAAAAAGGCAAACAAATTGTCTTGAAGTAATGACATTTTAAATATACAAGTTACTGTTTGTCAAGTACAACAAGAAATTCTGGCTGAATATCAAATCAGTGGCAAGTTATTACTTAGCAGCTGACAAAAATACATGGCATTATACTTTAACCCATGAGTTCACGTTCCAAATATTCTACAATAATTGAAATAAGACATTTTGGGGGGAAGAAGCGATATGCAATTTTCATGCAGCTTTTGATAATTTGATAACTTTTTAGGGGGTGGGGATAAGAGGGAGGGTTTTATTAGAATGAGTGAAAGAGGATCCAGACTAGTATAGAAAGAGCAACGTACGGTTTGGATCGACGCCACCAGACCCTCCAGAACTAGGTCTAGAATTGATCTTCCTCGGGGGAAGCTGAGGGGGTCGGTCCTCTGGATAGGACGCCTGACTGTCGGCTGATATCCTGCTCAATGATGACACTGAAGTACTCTCACTAATACGGCATGACGATGTCACACCAGAGATATCTGATCCGGGTTGCGGTAATGTCAGGTGAAGAAAAGAGAATCGATCCAATTATACTCATAAGGGGTTAAAGATGAATATTATAAGCACCTCCTTGCTGTTAAATGGCTATTTTTGATAGCAGCTTGATTGTATAATCACTAGAAAAAAAATGAGGAAATGATCGCCACTGCAAATGTATGGAATACCTAATATTTTATATTCTTATATGCATGGATCATCACTATCAGGAGAAAGAAAAGACAGACATGAGATGAAATAAATACTTCAAAATTAAATAGGAAATGTTCCAACCTACCCGTATCAACTCTTACAGGTACAATGAGGCAACTATAAATGCTGACATCACAAATAACTTAATGAGCTTATTAAAAATTTGATTTACAATCCTACTTGAAGACTGATGCTTGAAGGGAAACCAACCCATGGAATTATCATGCTCTCATTGAATGGAGAAAAATCACATAAACAAACTGTGGAAATTTGAGCAAAATAAAACGATCCGTTCAAACGTTATGAATTTTCAAAGTCACAGAGATATCACGATCACTACCACTGATGGGCATCAGTCCGCTCTGCAACAACAACGGAATGCGTGACGTCATGTCGGACAACTCCTCATTCACTCTGTATACAACATTTTTAAAAATTGATGAATGTGTAATTTAGAGTCGGGGTTCAACATCATTCATCTCAAAATACATGCAGAACCAATAAAGGAATGCTATACTCAAGCGGAAAACCAACATTTCATTGACTCTTGGAAAAAAGGAAGAAAACGTGAAATTTTGTATACACAGAGTGGATGAGGAGTTGTCCGGCATGACGTCACGCGTTCCATCGATGTTGTCGAGTGTACGGATGCCCATCAGCGGTAGGGATCGTCATATCTCTGTGACTTTGAAAATTTATAACTTTTGAACGGATTGTCTGATTTTGCTCAAATTGTCACAGTTTGTTCATATGCTTTTTCTTCAATCAATGAGAGCATGATTGTTCCAGAGGTTAGTCCCCCTTTAATTGTCATGGAATTAGTTGTCCTTGCTGTTTGGGGAGGATGAGGGTGGAAGTCATAATTGGAATTCATTCTTCAGAGGTGAAGACTGCATACAAGCTTACCTGATCTTGATGAGCAAGGACGAGAGTGTCCTCTCCTCTCTTTACTTG
This sequence comes from Temnopleurus reevesii, assembly GCA_036244855.1. NCBI lineage: Eukaryota > Metazoa > Echinodermata > Echinoidea > Temnopleuroida > Temnopleuridae > Temnopleurus > Temnopleurus reevesii. Next base: position 90,377 of record BQKZ01000129.1, on the reverse strand, counting down.
TTCTTTAGGGGGGGGGGGTAGGGCAGGGGGTTCATCTTTAAAGTACTATTACCCTATAGGTGCAGCAATTATTCTGTAAAGCATACCTGAGCCTGATGAGTTTGGTCGAGATCCTTTCCTTGGTAAACTAGGTCTATCATCCAGGTTTGAAGAGGAAGACTCTTGTGAAAGACGAGCCGATGACATAGAAGCACTCTCACTGGTCCGGTTAGAAGATGAGGTTGATGACATTGTCAAATCATTCGCATCAGTCACATACTCCTGTATTGCTGAGGCTAATCAATCGATAAAAGAAAAGACAGAAGTCCAAATTTAGGCACATTTTCAGCAATCAAAATGAAAGTGATGAACAAATTATCATTAAAAAAACAATACATGATGAAAAAATTATCACTAAGATGCAATATGCATGTACATGTACCTATAACATGTTTTTAAGCAATTCTGTAAAGTCACGCAACAAAATCGTCAATCATGCATGAGGTTCACTGATGACAAATCCATTACAGTTTTCTTCTAATAAAGGATAGTGTTAACTTGACTGCTATTGCACTCCTGTTTTTTAGTGGTTTTGACATTGGTATAGTAATCAAAAAGGTCATGGGTTCAAGTGTTGCCTTGGTGCTGTATTTTTTATAGCAATTGAGCACTCTATCATGCATTAGTAACATGTAACTGGAGAGTTGTCTTCTTTGACACTACTTTAAAAAATTGGGATTTTGTTTTTACTATTACACTTCACTTTGGGCTCATTTTGCAGCAAATTTAATGCAAAGAGAGACAACTGAAATCACTCAATCACTAAATCTTTAAAAAGAGAGAAAGGATTACCTGAATTGCTATATGGCAGTGAAGAAGGCAAAGAATCTTTCCTCTTTGTAGTCTGCCTCTGTATAATAGAATTAAATATTTATTAGTACAGTATCAAGCTACAACATTTACTACGAGATAATGAATTCAAAAAGCTTTGTTTCTTATCCTAGAAACAGTTTGGAAGATGACAAAATATCAGCAGTCATATTAAGATTTCATCTTGGGTTATCATGAATCTGCACTCTTCAAAGAATGAAATGCTGAGTTTCTTTTAGCTATGAAATAATTAGCACAAGTCATCATAACCCATTCAGGACAGGAATTATTCTCAAGCCAATTAAATCACTAAACCTTGACCTCAATTAGCAACACTGAAATGTTCAATCTTCTTTTAAAACATTTCTTCAATGCTATCAAACTGAATTTCCATTGCTTAAACACGTTTTGAAAATCAAATGTTCACCATGTTGCCAATTAAAGGAGATTTATCAATTTCAGGAATTATTCTAATTTCAAAATCCTTTGCGCCCACCGACAATGATTTCACAACAATACCGGTCAGATTTTATGTATACAGAGTATTATCTCTTTCTGCTCATGCACTTCTAGATCCCATCAATTTTAGAAAGTGCTTTCTTAAAAAAATTCTGTTGAGACAAAATGTATCTTATCCTAATGAATCCAATTTCTTTTTGAGAAGATGTAAAACACAACTACAGTACCATGATTAATCATAATTACATGTATGTTTGCTTGATGAAATAGTAATACAACAATTGACTGGAATAAAAAACTATGGTTTGTGTCAATCATACCATTACATAAGTAATATCAAAGGCATAAACATATAAATGGTACCATTAGGCAGCATGCAGGGTAGGTCAATAAAACTAGCACATCAATAAATACTAAAACACATGCTATTCTATAAAAACATTGATAGTTAAATATCACAAAACGTAAAAAGTAGACAAGCCAGGCACAAACACATACAAGTACAAAACAAATGTAAATTCCCATCTCCACAGATACCTAGACATATAATAGGAAGACATTAAAACACAAGGTGTAGACCTGCCCATTAAAATTGTATTCCTTACTTTTTCTATCCTCTTTCGCTTCCTAAGGGATCTATAGAATGTCTATGAATGCACTCGACCATCATATAATGCATTGCACTGGTCTCCATAGAAATCATCTTATTTTCCAAAGAATTCTTGTCACTGACAATAGGTGATATCTTACAATATCGTCGATATGAATTTGCTTAGTAAGGTTTGGAAGGTAAATACAACTGCTACGTCTATCATTTCCAAAACTGACAGATTTTTCTCCCATAAACATTATCCGAGGTACTTTGAACTGCATCAAAGATACACACCACAGTACTATAGTGGTTAATATTGGGAAAAATTGAAAATAAAGTGTAAAGCAAAGTGGGATGCACATGCACAATGTCCGACTGGAAGTGGGTATCCCGACTGTTGGTTGTGATAGTTCTTTATTCATGACTCTCAATACCGGAATGAATACTTTTATTGCAGGGATGACACACCTGTCCAATTGTATGACATGTTCACCTCCGTTTCTTGAATAAGATTGAATAATAAAATATTTTCAGGTTGAAAGGTGGATATATTACATACTGAAAAATTACCAACTTATGTTTGGTGCCCCTAATCCAGGCGAAAAAAGACAAAGAATACAATTTTAGTTTGATAGTCCTGCAGATGATGTGCACTAGACAGACAATGTAAGTCAGAATTTTCTAATCCCTGTTAATATCATGAAACCCAGGAAAATGTGATCAGTGGAGTATACATGATGGTCTCGTCTTTCATCCTGAATATATTATTAATATTCATGGACAAATTTGAAACATATTATGAATATGTATGAACAAATTTCCCAGATGATACAAGGTAAAATATTACATTTTGGCAATATGGAAGTTTGAGAAGAAGAATCAATGGCCTTTTACTGTACACAAAATCATTGGCACCAAAAATATTAGAATAACAGCTTTTGTATTTTACTTTCACCCCCAAAACATCTTGAAGAGTTCACAAAAGTTTAATGTTTACAAAAAAAAGAAGGCCTACATTTTTATTTTACTGTAAAAAGAATGTCTTGAAAATCATCAAGCTCATTTTTAAAGAATTGATGAATTATCATGTAAGAAGAATTAGGTTTCCAACTACATGTAGGTCCTTCGAAAAAATGCCAACAAAGAAAAAACAATGGTTCAGTGGTATAAAGATCTTTGAAAAGAAGTAAAATAATACATGTTTGATGAAATTCTATTAACAATGTACACTATGCATGAACATAATTGTCTCAATTATGATAATTAATGCAATGCATGTATATTTATCTTTTAATCATTGTAATTAGGCAATTCCAAACAAAGCGTCACTATCTCTCGACAGAGGTTTCTTAAAAGAGTATAGTGAAAACTCAATGTGTCCAGTATCTATTTTTATGTTTATTTATTGTTTAAAGAGTTTCAAGGAACTTTATTGAAGGATTGTGAAAAAATGGATGAACTGCTATTTAATCAAGACATTCTAAATGAGATTGGCCATTTGCTTTTAACATAATCTTTTTGTTGCTATTATTAACAGCACCAGAGGTTATGCATTTTTCTGTTTTCAAGATTTAGCCATTTGTTAAGATACATGTATATTAGTGCAAATAGAATATACCATAGAATAATATTCTTGTCTTAAACTTAGTTTTGGAAGTAGATTTGCATGCATCATATAGCTCTAAATTATAATTCTTTTCAAGGGGTATAAATTGTAGATATTTTAAACGATTGCAGGATTGATTCTAACTTTGAAGCTGGTATCTTATGTCACATTGAGGCAATTTCTTTCCCTCACAAATATAAATGTATGTTATTCTTATCATAAGCAATACTTGTAATATAACTACATTATAATAAATGTTTTTTTAATGTGTGTCACGCTTGATCCAAAAGCAAATTTCTGTTTTCCTAGAATTGTATGACTTGAATTTGGTAAAAAATAATTTCAATTGGCATTTTGAGAATTAATATAAACAAAAAAAAAACTCTTCTTGGTTGGGTAGTAAATATAGACTCGTATTCAACTTGTACTCCCCAACAAATTACATTTTGTTCCTAAACAGCTAAGATATCATACTTTTAGAAATAAAATGACCTCTGTCAAATGAATGTATCACTTGAATTCTCTACCAAGAAGAAGATAATTTCACATGAAATGAAACATTTAATTCATTCATCAGGTAATTTCTTGGTGAATATCTCATACAGCACTTTGTCAGTGAGAAACTTAGAATAAATAAATGTTAGATTGAGTGTAGAATATTCTATATGGAAAGCAATTATACATTCACCAAATTATAGAATGCTTGCAAATGAGATGTGCTGCAGCTTTTCAACCGATACTACCTGTCAGACGACTAATAAGCAATTATTCTAAATGAATCCTAGCAGNTAAAATAAAGTGTAAAGCAAAGTGGGATGCACATGCACCATGTTCATAACCAGAAGGGGTATCCCCGACTGTGGGTTGTGATAGTTCTTTATTCATGAGTCTCTATACCGGAATGAATACTTTTGATGCAGGGATAACAAGCCTGCCCAATTCTATGGAATATTCACCTTGTTTTCTTGAAAATAACTAAATAATAAAATATTTTCAGGTTGACAGGTGGATATATTACATACTAAATAATTACCGACTTTATGTTTCGGGGCCCCTAATCCAGGCGAAAAAGACAAAGAATACAATTTTAGGTTGACAGCCCTGCAGATGATATGCACTAGACAGACATACAATGAGAGTCAGAATTTTCTATCTCCCTGTTAATACCATGAAAGTGAAACCCAGGAAAATGTGATCAGTGGAGTATACATGATGGTCTCGTCTTTCATCCTGAATATATTATTAATATTCATGGACAAATTTGAAACATGATATGAATATGTATGAACAAATTTCCCAGATGATACAAGGTAAAATATTACATTTTGGCAATATGGAAGTTTGAGAAGAAGAATCAATGGCCTTTTACTGTACACAAAATCATTGGCACCAAAAATATTAGAATAACAGCTTTTGTATTTTACTTTCACCCCCAAAACATCTTGAAGAGTTCACAAAAGTTTAATGTTTACAAAAAAAAGAAGGCCTACATTTTTATTTTACTGTAAAAAGAATGTCTTGAAAATCATCAAGCTCATTTTTAAAGAATTGATGAATTATCATGTAAGAAGAATTAGGTTTCCAACTACATGTAGGTCCTTCAAAAAAATGCAAACAAAGAAAAAATAATGATGCAGTGGAATAAATATCTTTGAAAAGAAGTAAAATAATACATGTTTGATGAAATTCTATTAACAATGTACACTATGCATGAACATAATTGTCTCAATTATGATAATTAATGCAATGCATGTATATTTATTTTTAATTATTGTAACTGGGCAATTCCAAACAAAGCGTCACTATCTCTCGACAGAGGTTTCTTAAAAGAGTATAGTGAAAACTCAATGTGTCCAGTATCTATTTTTATGTTTATTTATTGTTTAAAGAGTTTCAAGGAACTTTATTGAAGGATTGTGAAAAAATGGATGAACTGCTATTTAATCAAGACATTCTAAATGAGATTGGCCATTTGCTTTTAACATAATCTTTTTGTTGCTATTATTAACAGCACCAGAGGTTATGCATTTTTCTGTTTTCAAGATTTAACCCTTTGATATAATAATAGTGCAAATAGAATATACCATAGAATAATATTCTTGTCTTAAACTTAGTTTTGGAAGTAGATTTGCATGCATCATATAGCTCTAAATTATAATTCTTTTCAAGGGGTATAAATTGTAGATATTTTAAACGATTGCAGGATTGATTCTAACTTTGAAGCTGGTATCTTATGTCACATTGAGGCAATTCCTTTCCCTGACAAATATAAATGTATGCTATTCTTATCATATACATTACTTGTAATATGACTCCATTTTTGATGTTATGTGTGTGCATGATGGACTTGATCAAAAAGCAAATTTCTGTTTTCCTAGAATTGTATGACTTGAATTTGGTAAAAAATAATTTCAATTGGCATTTTGAGAATTAATATAAACAAAAAAAAAACTCTTCTTGGTTGGGTAGTAAATATAGACTCGTATTCAACTTGTACTCCCCAACAAATTACATTTTGTTCCTAAACAGCTAAGATATCATACTTTTAGAAATAAAATGACCTCTGTCAAATGAATGTATCACTTGAATTCTCTACCAAGAAGAAGATAATTTCACATGAAATGAAACATTTAATTCATTCATCAGGTAATTTCTTGGTGAATATCTCATACAGCACTTTGTCAGTGAGAAACTTAGAATAAATAAATGTTAGATTGAGTGTAGAATATTCTATATGGAAAGCAATTATACATTCACCAAATTATAGAATGCTTGCAAATGAGATGTGCTGCAGCTTTTCAACCGATACTACCTGTCAGACGACTAATAAGCAATTATTCTAAATGAATCCTAGCAGTCTCATTGTAAATCCAAATTATATAATATTTGATTTATCATTGTAGCATATTATTCATTACTATATTGAATGTAAAAATAAATAAACAAAAGTAAATAAGTGTTAAAAATGAGGAAAAAATAATATATGTCATCTAGCTAAAATATTTGATGAGTGAATGTATTTGCATAAGATGTAATTTTGAATGCTACTCATTGTTTGGATGTTTGAAATGAAATGCTGATTTTAGTGTACCGGTACCTGTGACGCGTCCAGAGTAAAGACAGATTGAGATCTATTCCGAGACTGTTGGTGCAAGAAGAACATTCATCTATGAAAACATTGTTAAAAGGACCATGCATATTTCTTCATTTCAAATACATTAAAGGGGACTTCATCTGCTGTCTATGAACAAAGAAAAGTAAGAAGAACAAACTGAAAATTTGAGCAAAATCGGATAAAACATTCCTAAGTTATGTATTTTCACAGTTTTAATTTCTCTGATTAATGGGCATCCTTGAGTTGACATGATCGGTGATGGCAACATGAAGACAGTGGAGTTCTCCATGTTGCCATCACAGTTTCTGCCCAAGTTGCCAAGTCAAGGATGCCCATCACAGGTAGGAATTAAAACTTTGAAAATTCACTGCTTTTTAACTGATTGTCCAATTTTGCTCAAATTTTCATTTTGTCCATATAATTTTCCTTCATTGACTGTGAGCACACGAATGTCTGAGGGAAGTCAAATGTCCCAGAGAAGAACCAGACCCAGAGATTTTACACTTAATCCTCATGCAGTGACATCAACAGAAGTTTTCTAGAGAGGTTCAGTTCAGCAAATGATACACGGAAAGTGAAATCTTTAGCCAATAAATGGGGACATTTGCAAATTTACACAAACGTGCTATACAACCTAAATGCATGTTACAGGATCTTAAAAGTGATTTCTGCTTATATTCACTCCATAATGATCCTAGTTATTCAGACAAATATAAAATGAAATGCTGTGACAGCAGAATGAGTATTTATTAATCTGCAAAGCCCACAACAATAACAGCTGACAGTAAATTGATGCACATCACTGGGGTTATACATCAAAGCAAAGCTGGAGTACAACATCTTGTTTTAAAATCTACATAGTAGCAACTATTTTCAGAAGAAGTAGAGAATTCTAAATTTGCAAAGCAGATTAGTTTTGAGCATTAGTACAATAAACAAAACAAAAACAAATTTCAAAATGCAAAAAAAATAAAACAATCAGAATGCAATTGAATGGTAAAAACAATAGAAAAACAAAAGCATGCAATATAGATACTAAAAACAATGACAAATCCATGCATAGATTGCAATATCTAAATAACTTTCATTAAAAGCCAGAAGTTGGCAAATGACTTAAAATTTTAGAACAAAGAATACGTTAAACAATCACTAATCTACAAATAAAATGAAGACTAAAATTCAGCATTTATAAGACTCAATTCCACGTCCTAAATCTGGTTCAAATAAAATTGATGATGAATTGTTTAAATCGCTTGATCATTAGAAGATTTTGTGTCCACAAAGATAATATTCATACACAAATATGAGAGAAGTAAGTTGGCAGAATCAGACATATCACTGGCAGGATAGTCAAAGTCTGATTGATAACTTCATAATGCACTGATAGATGCACCGAGTTAATGAGTCTGTCAATTGCTGTGTTTGCTGTTTTCTTTACGTAATGACTCTGTCAATATCTTACATCACTCCACCAAATACTTGTGAAATTGAGTCCTATATGAATGCTTCCAGACAAAGTTGATAATCGGATACTGAAGAATAGAAATCTAATTTGATATTGTCAAAGATGTGAAATGTTTGACAAATGAGCTTTACTCTTCATCATTTCCATATGAGAGCACAGATTCATAGGATTCACATTCTAATTTCTGTAAGAATATCTATGATGGAACATGAAATGCAATTCTTGAAACCATTTTGTCTCAAAGGAAAAATTTACAAAATAAGAAATCTGGCAGAACAGGGTAATCATCACAGTGGATGGCTTAAAAAAGAGAGGTCAACCAATTATCCACTAACAAGGTGTTTGTATGTCATCAATTTCAAGTGATTTGCTTCATGAATCATCAATAACCGAAAGCCAACTTTGTCTTCCTATAGTGAGAGCAACTGTGCAATTTCTGCGTGTATGTACCGGCTTTATGCGGAGGTACCCGGTTGCTGGGTCTACATGCGAGACATGATGCTTGGAATTGGGAGAAGGTCTTGGTGGTGGCGGCATATCAGGAGGAGGCATTCCAGGGGGTTCTTGTACCTCTTCTGACATGGGTGTGGTGGTAGCAATGGTGGCTCTACCACGCTGCAGCGTGCCCCCACCTTCGGTGCGGCTCTATAGTAGGCAGGAGGGTTGGCAAGGTGTGCGGGAAAGAGGCAGGGGGGTCAGAGAGGTGCAGAGAGGAGCACATGGAGGTTCAGGTGTGGGATGGGAATAACGGGTGCATGAAAAATAATAGATTTTCCAAAGAGTGAAATTAAAAGAAGAAAATAGATGGATGGGTGATGAGTTTAAGTAGGGTGGTGATGCATTATGAAGATTGGATGGGAATGGAAGTCATGCGAGTTCAGATAACAGATTGTTATAATAAAAATATGGATCAGGATCAAATTGATAGGTATTTGCAAATGAGAGGTTGCAAGGCAAGGCTAACAGGAAAAAGAATGAGAAGAGAAAAGTCCAGTGCAAGGACAGACCAGGAGATGAAGTTTGAAATTTGGAGGACAGAGACAGAATTGGGAAAACATGGAGCAAATAGGACACAAAAACACCAATCAAAATGTTGATAGGAAACTAATATATCTCCACCATGAGGCTTTCTCTCTGCTTTACAAATAACTTTCATGCAAATTTCTAAATGAAACTATTTCCTAAAATGCTGATTCGAATAAAATATATTTGTGTCTTTGTATTTCTATTTTTCATGCATGTTGTGCCACATCACATAATTTTGCTTTGTAGAGTCTTTCCAAATAACAAGGTAAGACCATTCGTTATATTACACATAGACAAGGGAATTGTGATAGCCTCCATTCAGTGGGTAAGTTTTTAAATCTAACCCTTAGCTAAACATACATCAAATACAGACATCTGCACAAATACATGTACGTAAAGTACAACAGAAAAAAAAATCATTCATAACAGAATGGTATCATTATAATAGCAATTTCCAATAGACAGAGCCACATTTCCTTTTTTAAATTGGGGGGAGGGGAATTCATGCTAGGTAGACGGAGGTAAATACGTCAACCATAAATTTACAGTCTTTTTATCAAATACACACTTCACAAAATGTTATTGCCAAATGAATATTAAAGGCTTAATTTGCTTGGTTATTCTGCAATAGATATTTCAGCACTTTCACACAATAATGCAAATCAAATTTATCAAATCATTTCCAGCATATTTATATATCACAAAATACATAACACATTATTCTTTGGTATACATTACCGGAATTGAGTCCACTGATGGGGTTTGAAAGTAGAATTTGCTAGTTTGCCTATCTCTGTGTCTGCATAAAGAGAGGGAGATCAAAACAAAAAGCACATTAAAAAAATAGAGGTACAGGTATAGCAGTGTCACATTTTAGTGACATTTTGGCAGTATCTCCATTTTCCTGAATTCTTTGCATTTAGTGTTTCACATGATTAGAAGAAGAAAAATGCACTGAGTAATTTAGAGCAGTTTGAATGTACCAAAGCAATATGATCCTTAAATTGACAACAAAAAGAAAATAAAAAATCTTGCTATAACTCATGTGTTAGCCTTCGCGTTCTTGTTCAACTTTTTTCAGAAAATCTATTTTGAGTGGTATATCTTAATTCATTTTTTTAGTCATTTAACAAAGGTGGAAAATAGAATATCCCTGAACACAAGAGCCAATGTTAGTAATCATGGCATCCTGTAAATGTAAAATTGAATTTTTAAAAACCTAAAATGTCCCAGTGCATATGCATTTCAAGTAATAATATTCTCATGAGGTACTCATTCCCTTCACCTGTGTTAAAAGCAGTACAATACGGATCTTTCTGAAGAAAATCGACCCCATGAATGGCATTCAAAACCACGAAGACGGAAAGAGAAAACATAGAAGAGCTCTCATGCACTTACTGTTGGAGGTTTGTATCTGATGGATTCCTTCTATATGTTCTTGTTCCAGATGTAATGTTAGCGACTGCTTGTGGTGTGGCTGTTGGAACTGCTGTAGCTCCTAGAGCTCTCGATGGAGGTCTGGCCATGGCATTCACTCTGGGCTGGCCCTAGAATGTTATTAGAGAAAATATGTGTCTTGGTGTGCCATTTCTACAGAAGTTCCTTACAGATATGCTAACCACAAATCGAATTCCTTAATTGTTCTATCCTCTTTCGCTCCTTACTGTGGTACTGAGATATATAAATGTCCATGAATGCAAAACATTATCATTGCACCTGTCTCCATGAAAATTTGAATTGTCTACTGGTATTGTCTATCCATGGCCCTTATTTACCAGATGATTTAGTGCACAGTTACACAAGTGAGAAATTAATATGTTTTACATCAAAAATATTTGAATATGAGAAGGTTTTTAAATCATTAGGTGGATGCATATTGATATTTTTGTATTCTGAATAATAAATGACTTGTGTTGAGTTTGTTGGAAACTTCATGTAAATGTAAAAGACAAAATAATAAAATGTTTGGTTGGCATCCCTGTACATCCTAGTTTGAGGTTTAAACCCAGACACATCCTCTCTTTCTCTCTTTCTTTCCTCCCTTCTCCTCCTCCTCCTATTTCTTCTTCTTCTAAAATGATACACACCAAGAATCAGATTTCCCTCTTTCTTTCTTTCTTTCTTTCTCTCTTTCTTTCCTCCCTTCTCCTCCTCCTCCTATTTCTTCTTCTTCTAAAATGATACACACCAAGAATCAGATTTCCCTCTTTCTTTCTTTCTTTCTTTCTTTCTTTCTTTCTTTCTTTCTTCCTTCCAATATCGATCAATTCATTATATAAACTCATACTTACCAATCCAAAAGACATCATGAGCTTGGAAAGCTTCTGCTCTAGATTGAGATGGAATCCTAGAAGGTCATCAGAACAGAGTTCTTTATGAAGCAACATTCCCTCATCCAGCATCTTCAACTGTGGCAAGAAATAAATGGGATGGTTTTCAAAAGGGTAGTTACATTTTCATGTACACCTGACCACTCAAGCATTAAAGAAGTATGCCCCTTTCTAAAATCATTCCTCCACATGCAATGTAATGCAATACTAAAAAACGGGGCTAATAAGGACATCAGAATGAATAGGAACAAAGCTTTCTCATTGACAGGGGAAACATTTTACAGGCCCTAATTTTGGGAAATGAAGGGGGAAATGGTGTAAGCAAACACATCTAAAAACCATATTTAAACTTTTCTACATTTCTTTTTTTCACTTCAATCTCTCAATTCGCCTTGTTTTACAATTCAACAAGATGAACGTCATCCTATTTAATTTGGTTAAATATTATGGGTTTTCTAGTTAGTTTTATGGTGTTAGAAAGTTTTGGATATGGAAATAAGGAAAGGATTATTCTTTTTTATCATTTGGGTAGTTCACAAATTTCACATGAATTTTTAACATACTGTATGATATGACTTGCAAACAGGATTACAAAATTGAGACTGTAGCATGCAATAAATGAACCCCAGAGATACAGAAGTGAAAAAAGACAAGTGTGAAAGTGTGTACTAATTGTCTAGAATTGGTTGCTATGATAGTTTCAAGCAACTTTTCCTGATAATATGTAGACAAACTGACTAAATAAATCAGCAAATGACATAATGTCTATTGAAATTGGAACATTCCAGACATTCATGAGATAATTTCTGATTACCTTTACAAACACAAACATCTTTCTTTCATTCTTTTTCTTTTCAAAAATGTGCCCTAAAGATCATATTTCATGAAATATAAAATGCTGGAGTTTTTTTTTTATTACCAGATCCACCATGAGTTTCCTGAGCTCGTAGACGACATCTTTGTCAGAGGGATTGTTCTCCTCATACTCCTCTGTCAGGAACATCTGAAGTGAAATATAGAAAAATCCTCCAAGTCAACATTGCACAAATACAGAGTGCAAGTTTAACTGTGCATAATCTGTCAATATTACTGATCAAATTCCAGAGGTTTGAACTTTGAACTTTGAACTTTGAACTTTGAACTTTATTCCTTTCGACCCCTTCTGGAGTATGAGAAATATAACATATTTACAACAATTGTACAGCATATAACAATCACAAAAATGGCAGTTTTAAAAAATACATGAGATGAGATACTACCTAAGCACAAAAACATTAAAAAATACTTTAAATAATATAAATATTATCTGTGGTTGTTGCCACAGATCAGAAGCAAAGTCAGTTTGTATTTTACATACAACTCTCCATTTTATAATTTCTTGATGCCCTTATGAATTAAGCATATTGCTGGTCGAGGACATTTAGATTAATTGAGGTAACTTTAAAAGTGGACTATTCTGTGCACAGAGTGGGATTTGTCCAAATTTTGCACATATTTTAAAACAAACTCAAACCTATCTTAATGCCTATTTCCTCTTTTCAGTTTTGAAAATTTACCTTCTATTTAAAAATATCATAGCATAATCACACCTGAATAAAACTCCAAGTCTCAATACGATAAAGAATAATAGAAAAGATAAGTCAGTTTATACAAGTCGCCACTTAATATCAATCTTTTGCTTGGATTTTAAATTAATTTTATTTACATTACAATTTAATAAGTTGAGGTTAAAGCAGTAAGAGCATGCAAATAGAAATATTACCAACACACAGAATACATAAAGCACATCTCCAATCCAAATTTAATGCTATAAGTACTCCTGAGCCCTGTAACATAAAGGTTTGTGATTAATTGCTATTTGATTTTGCGATCAATTGCAAACTTTAGTACATGATTTTCCATAGACTTGCGATTGATATCAATCGCTATCAGATTAGCAATTCATCGCAAACCTTTATGTTACGGGGCCCAGAACAAATTTAGACATAAAAGAATAACAGATTAAAAAATAAATAAACGTACGTCTTTGTAGATCTTAATGCCTCCTTGGACAGCAGCGTCTATCACGCCTTGTAGAACCATACTGAGAGGGTTAATGTTGGAGCTCCTGTTGGCTCTGGTAGCTTGGATCTGTACTTTAATTGATTTCATCTTCTCTCTCATTATGTTGACTGCGTTGGCAATGGGACGGATCTCCTCCTGAGAAGAGGACATTGTCAAGCAAATATTGTGAGCAAATTTTCGGACAAGCTTAAAGGTATAGATTCGTAATGGTCAGGATTATGTGAAACGAGCCGATGTAGTCACAAATTACTCTACATCCCTAAATATAACTGTGTAAGATATTAGGAGAAGATTTTCGCACTTATTCTGGCATACTTTGCTTCAAAAATGACAATTACATGTCATTCCTATGGTGCATTAATGATTCGCACGCCTGGTCGAGCTGGGGAGAGCGATGCTGTCGTCATTTCTTATTTTGCGATAATTAAGCCATTTCTTGATCAATTTTATTTAAACAAACTATGAAAATGTTCTAATCTGCCATTCAAAAACTCAATTATGGTAACACTTTTACTGCAGCTCACAAAGTTGTTGAATATCTGAAGCGCCATCTCTCCAAAAACTGGGCTATCGGTTTTAAAAATGTCTGCCTGATTGAGATCAAACATTTCTTGAATATAAGTATTCTGTAGCAATGATACAAACACTTGAAAGCGAAGACTTTTAGTGTGTCGAAAAAACTACTTTATCACGAGATCATAAATTGCGGTTTCACATTTCTTTTACCTCAATGTCAAGCGCTAAGCCTGAATGTGCTTATATAATGCTCTGTCTCTATTCAATTCAATTTAGAACTTTACAAAAGAATGTCTAGAGCGTTGAAAATGATTCTTTGGTGAAAATTTAGAAAGTATTTAAGACTATGTTCCCTTATACAAACTGATTTTGATTCGCAGAAGGTTAATTCTTATTTTAACTCTAGAGTCACATTTCAAACCAATGTCGCTTTGATGTAAGGACAATGCGGTATAATATGACTGACCATCTATAAATGGAGCATTCCTGTTTATCATTCATATCTGATTTGTGAGCTCTTATGTAAGTCAGAATTTATCAATTGAATGATTTTTTTTCCATGTTGGGATAAGGCAAGAATTATTCAATTAAGTCAGAATTCTCTGCCATCTCATATCATTATCCGTGTATAAGCTGAAAACAACAGATATGGTCCACTGATCCCACCATAATCCCATTGCCCGGAGTAAAATAGTGATAACAGGTAAGCAAACTATTCTGATGTTCACTGTACGTATACAGCTCTGAAATGATTTCCATTAGACAGTTCACAGATTGATGTAATATGTAATATGTAGAAGAAAAGTGTGCTGAACATAGTCATTAAGTGAACTAGTTTAGGGAATTGCCAATTGAATAATGAAATACTTGATGAGGTTTATAGCTAGTTTTACTGTGTCACTCACCACTTCTGTCTTGATAATCTCTGACCAGCTGAGTAAGCCAGGCAATGGAGAGCCTATCGTCAGGTGGGTTCTTCTCACCCAAAGTGTCTACAACAAACAAAAATTATTTTTGTTTTACATTTCTAAAAATTGATTGATGAAAATTGGTACATTAAAAGAAGAGTCTACACAAAAATAGTGTTTTTTTAAAAAGAAGCAAACAAAATTGTGAGCAGAATAAAAAAAAGTTTGAAGAGAAACGGACAAGTAATAAAAAAAAAAGTTATGAATTTTTAAAGATTGGAAAAAATGAGCAAATCAGTAAAATATTCATTAGAGGATTAATATTACAATTTTAGTTTTGCTGGGATTTAAGTTTCCATTACCTTGAACTCCTGTGTCTTATCTCTCTCTCCTCTGTGGAATGGTGCATCAAAGATGAACATGTTGATGTCATAGTTCTCAGCAAAGTGACGGATGTTTGCAGGTGCATTGCCTTCTATATGAGGGTGAGATGAGGGAACACATTTCAATTGTCGCACCTCGACGTCTGGGCAACAAAGATGTTAAGGAGCAACTTAAAGCATAATCATATCTATTTAAACCTGTCTATAGAGGACATGGCACAGGGCAATTATTGTAATATAACTCAATTTATAATAGATCTATGTAAGGACACTGAAAGAATGAAAGAAAATTTTGAACAGAATCTTCAAACAATATTTGCTGCAAGTTTCATGCTTTTAAGTTGTAACATTTTTTTGCATTTTTGTACTTGCTAATATCTCTGCAAGGAAATTGAAAGACAAACACCTTTGAAAAACAGATACCTAAATATTTCAACTGACAATTCAGATTTTTGTGCAGACACCATGCTACCTTTGCAATTTGCAGTCAATTCACAAATCCTTGTTTAATTTGCTAAAATCCCTATCTCAACAGATATGTGCAGGAAGTAATTCAATCAACTATACTCTTCCAAAAGGGAAACTAAATGTACAATTTTATGCTAAGAGTTTCACTGAATTGCAGAGAAACAGGCAGAGGATCGTAAAATAGAGCCCTTCATCTCCAATCATGAAAGGATACATTGCTCATTTGACTGAAAGTCGTCATCCGTTGGTGGTTTGCTGCCGGTCCATGCCTTGGCCTGAGGGAATTCCGCTTGGAATCTCTGGATTACGGTCTGAGGTTGATCAAAGGGCTGGCCTCGGTAGACATACTCTCGATGCTAATTATTAGAAAATAAAATAACAAACAAAATATGGAATGAATATTGTTCCAGATTTTTCATCATGCGACTCTTGTAATAGCATTTTTCTACTATCTTAGCGATCATTTATTACACTCAAGCTGCTTGCACTATGCAGTATCCAGGAGTATAGCAAGGGTATGTTCAGATGTAATGATATCATCCATGAAATAAAGTTCTTGGTTGTTTCTAGAATGTGTCATGTATTATCTTCTCATTTATTTATGCTTGCCAAATCATCTGCACAATGTGATATACATTTGGTTTTTTTTCTTGCTGAAGTCTGGTTCCAAGGCTGAATTACAATAATGAACTTAAGAATGAACTTTCTTCCTTAGTTTTTGCTTGTTGTGTTTCTCACATTTCAAAGCCCAAGAAAATTTATTTAGGTTTTTTTTAAACCAGGGTCATACGGCGGATTGTGAGATGGAATAGAAACATACTACAAGAAACATATTAATTAGGTTAATAAATGATAGGACTTGAGTGCACTTCATGCACATAGGTCTTTTTTGAGTATTAGCGAGTATCAAAAGATGTGAACAAAAAATTGTATACTTTGTCAAATGCAAGGATAGAAAACGTAAGGAGTACAATTGTGGTTGGGATCTCTGTATAGAAAGTAATATCGAACAAAATACTTACTTTCCTGAGGATGGGGAAGACACCAAAGAATTTGATCCTGAAGAATGTTGGCGGCTGTCTGGGCTGGTTCTCTATGTACTCAAAGAATTGTGCTTGTGTTTTCTGTATGTCATGATAATACATCAAATCGCTCATCAACATATGGAAGAGTAAAGGGCTCAAATTAACCTTCGGCAACCCAAGGTAATTACCAATCCCTATTTCGTTGCTGTAGTACCCTCTGTGGATTTCCTACAGTTCTCAATTGGTTTTGTCCTGAGTAGTGTATTGCCCTTCATCAAAATTGCAGTGCATGTGATACCCTAATAAAATCCTATTTGGAGCATTGTACAAAGATATTACAGATCTTGATCCTGGAACAAAGTTAGTTCTTGATCATTACTGGCAAGCTTGAAAAAGATCTTACTTCAAGATACTGATTCATCTAAGAAAAAAATTAGATTTGGTGTAACAATTGTGGTGGGCATAGAAGAGAGAATGTAGAATACATTTCATCGCCAAAATATACTGGGCAACTGGGTACTCTAATCAGAACTTACCATGTCATAACCCCTAAAAATGTAACTCTTGTGATTCTTGCCTAAATTTGAGACCAAATTTGCGACAACTGGGTTTTCAATGCTTGGGTGACAAGAAAAATTGTCAAGGCCAAAATGGCTAAAAAATTTGATTTCATGTATAAAGTCTATGCAAATTGTGTTTTCAGTCTTTTTGGTCCTATCAGGGGGGGTCCATTGTATGACGAAATCATAAACATAATTTCAATACAATAAAGTTGCCAATATTACTTTCATTGATAAAATTTTCAATACACTTACCAGTTGCTTGCTCAGGTTTGCATAGTCGAATTGTTTAGTTTCATACTGGATAGCCAGCTCCTTACACAGTGGAATGCCAATCTCCCAAACCTAACAACACAAAGCATCAATTGTATAAAATTATTTGTAGAAAATACCTCTTCTATATACTGAAATAAAATCTGAAGTACTTTTTCTAACATCAGGACAAATTATCTCTGATGCTTTTCCTTTTTAAATCAAGATATTGCTGGCTGTTCTCATTCTATAGAGTATGATCAGAGTAGAATATCAAATAGCAGACAAAGTTGAATGGGTATGTCTGTGTGGGATGTATGCAGTAGGAATGCATCTTACACATGAAGAATTCAAACAAAGCGGTTGGTCAGGGCTGGGTTGATGTTAAATTGAATGGTACAAAGAAGAGGAAAGAGTTTTAACTATGAACCTGTAGTGAAATGGGTTACCTGGATTTGAGTCTCTTTCTTTCCCTTCCTTTCACTTATCTATCACACACATACATCATTCACATCGTAACTGAAACAAACACACAAAAACACAAACATACATTATTTTTCTTTCTCTCTTCCATTCTCTATCTCTCATGCAAATCAGTAAAGAAAACACACAAACATTTTTTTCCTTCTCCTTTATCTCTCTATCTCACTCTTTTTCACTCAATCTATCTTGCTCACCTGTCCCCGTTTGACAAGCTCAATGATCTCTCCATACAGCTTAATCTTGCGTTCCGCCTCCGTCTCCTGCCTATGCTTCTTATCAGCAGGCACGATATTGTCAGTCCAGTCGAGGGTGCTAGCCAGCATGAGTAGTGTATGGGCAGCCTCTGTGAAGTCACCAGCTGTCAGATGAAGGTCATGAAGGTGATAGATGTACCTTGTATAGATGTCCTTACGCCTCTCATCATCCTTGTAGAAGTTCTAACAAGAAAACATAATAGCAATAATAATAATAACAGATATAGAATGCAGCTATGTAGTACAGAAAAAAATCAACCAGCTGATATCCAAAAAATTACATTTATTTATTCATTCATTTATTGATTTATTCATTCACTTATTTAAAACTGTCTACAAAAAAATGAATAATTCGCAGCCAAATGGCTGAATTGCAGAATGATACCAATTACCATTAACAGAAATATATAATATAATTAGTCACTATTGGTTAACATCACACAAAATAAATAATAATCATTGAAATCAAGCAGAGTTTAATTAAGTTGAAAATATGCGACCAAAAGGAAAACACAGAGAGAAGTGTGAAAATGTACTGAAACAGGATAAGGAAGAACAATAAGAGAAGGAGAAAAAGAACAAGTGAAACGCCGCCTGGCAGTCTCGCCTGCATTGCGCGATTTGTAAATTATAGCAATATGCTTAAATTGACATATTTCTATATCGATGGTTTAAGTTGGATGAATATTGGGCAAAGGATTTTGAAATAAGAGCCAAGGATAATTTTTCAGCTTAAGATTTTAGAAATTTGGCCTCAGATGACCTTTGACCTCGTCGATGACTAGAGAATTGCTCTGCATTATTTGGCTAACCCAATGGACCTATTGTGCAAGATTAATGAAAATCGGGCAAGTTGATTTGAAAAAAAAGTCAAGATTAATTTTTCAGGTTAAGATTTCGGAAATTTGACCTCAGATGACCTTTGACCTCGATAATGACCTGAAAATTGCTCTGCACTTTTTGGGCCACCCAATGAACCTATTTTGCAAGTTTGATGAAAATCGGGCAAGGGGTTTTGAAACGAGAGCCAAGGTTAAGTTTCCAGGTTAAAATTTAGAAAATTTGACCTCAGATAACCTTTGACCTCAACAATGACCTGAAAATTGTTCTGCATTATTTGGGCCACCCAATGGACCTCTTGTGCAAGTTTGATGAAAATCAGGCGAGGGGTTTTAAAATGAGAGCCAAGGTTAAGTTTCAAGGTTAAGATTTTGGAAATTTGACCTCAGATGACCTTTGACTTAGATAATGACCTGAAAATTGCTCTGCGCTATTTGGGACACCCAATGGACCTATTGTGCAAGTTTGATGAAAATCGGGCAAGGTGTTTTTGATTTAGAGCAATTCTAAATTGTTGACGCCGCTGTTGACGTCGCCGTCGGAAAAAGCGGCGCCTATGTCTTGATTCTGCTACGCAGGCGAGACAAAAATGTCCCCTTTACTCACCATTAGATGATATATGCAGCTGAGTTTGAGGTAGCGGTTTTCTACTGACTTATTACACACATTCCTATAATCTATCAGTCTCTCTAGTAGACTCCTGACTTTCTCCACAAACTGCTCGCCCTCCTCTCGCCATGGCTGGGTTGAGATCTTTTCTATCAGGCTGTAAGGATAAAAGATACTCATTGACATTAAAATGCCTTCAAACTACGGTAATAGCTGAAATTTTTGCTGGGGTATAATTTTTGTAAATTTCGCGACCATTAATTCGCTATAAAATATTGACTCATTAGAAAGTCCATAGACTTGTTTAGAATAATCTTTAAAACATGAAAATAACAATTTGCTACTGTGTGTAAATGTCTGAAATTCAGTGAATTCTCTAAGATTTATATATTCTATATTGTTGGCTTTTACAGTATTCAAATCTTTTTTTCATGACTTACTTTTTATTAATTTTACAGTTTGTTGATGGCACAAAACTAACAATATTTAGAACTTAGTAATCATCATGATGGAATATTCATAGATGTTTACCACATTTATATGTTGCTCAGCAAGTATATTCATGTCTCTCTAGTATTATAACTGCAAAGAAATTGAATGGTTCTAACCAATGTATGGTGCAATATATTATCATCCAATTCATAATATAAAAAATAGAGTTGAAGGAAGGGGTATAAGTTGAGCTTACATCTTGTTGACGAGAGCTGTGTATTTTTCGTCCCCTTTGTTCTGCTCACATACCATGTCATCAAGCTTGTCTATTAGATCATCTTCAAGCTGTATTAAAGTAAAATTTAAATAAAATAAATGAAATTTAATATTTTGTATAAATCCACTACCTTTGAAACAAATAATATGCAAAATCGACATGTTTTATTTATGCTAAACAATCTATGCTAATAATCGTCAATAATACTTTCAATGATACAGCTTATCATTTCAAAAAGTTGCTGTAATTTCTTGACCAATGTCAGCCTGAGGATTCTGTTAAAGATATTTAAAACCACAACTGTCCTCCTTCTTTGAAACAAACCAGCATATAACTATCATGATGTTTCTCATCAACAACACGCTATAACACATACTTCATCATCTCATGTCGTCATACAACCATTTCCGAATGTCTAATACATAATATACAAAATTTATATAGCGCTTAATTCCAGAAAAGGTTCAAAGCGCTACAGCCATGTCATTCATTGACAGGTTCCTCACGGTACAAATTTGTAACATTGTATTGCAGCTCAGAAGATGAGGCATAGTCTGATTGCCCTGCCCACACTCATACCCACATGATATGTAGCAATATATGCCAAAACTCCAGAGAATACATAAGGATCAAAAGAAAAATCTGAATCCCCAAGCAGCTGATCAAAATATTTTCTCATGACAGAAAGCATGTAACCATATGCTCTCTCTCATATGAGAAAATATTTGATTCAACTATTTGATGATGCACGTTTAAACCCTAACCTCATGCATTCCGGAAGTTTGGAATCTCTGCACTGTGAGACCAAAAGACAAAGAAATTAGACAAATTAAACAATAACCCATTTAGGCATCTACACTTGTTCTAGGACAAATTTCCTCCCCTGTAATTCTGCAAGGGAATGTAGAACAGGTGTTGAACCTGATAGCCATATGACAGAAAAGCTACTATCTTTTAGTTTAGGATGCTGTAGCTATTGTAAAGGCTTGAATTGGTGGTTTAATACTCTGTCCAATTTCTTTATCCTTTTATCTCATATTGCAAACTTAGAGACTTACCTTCAAGAAGGAAAGCTTGTCATGGATCTCTGAACACATGATATCAAAGAGAAGTGGTATACTGGCTTCACGGATCACGACATGAGGGATCATTGTCACTTCTATGAAGGGGCGTGTCAGGTGACTGAACTGACTCTTCAATTGACCTGGATCAAAAGCAAAATCATAACAAAAACAATAACATGGATTAAATCGTTTGAAATTATGTTAAGAGAGCTATGCCAACCTTTTGGAGGGCAGGGGCATCAGAAACTTTTTTGTGTATTCACCTAGACCAAATATATATGAAGATTGAAGGATAAAAATAATGGATAGAAGCTGAATACTGTAGACCTTCAAACACAAAGGACATCATTTTGCATGATATTATCATTATTTTACACATTTTACTTTAACCGGCTGAGCATAATTCTCCGATTCCATTATAATTTGTATAGAAATTAATGAGTTCAGCAGGCAATGGGCTCATTGTCGAGGAGAAATACAAAAAATTCTGTGTCAACTCTTTCTTTACTAAAATAAATTCTGAATAACTTAATCATTAAAATGTACATATATATCCTAATTTTCGATCAAGAGTATATGATTCCATACATCATACACTAGGGTACCATTTTTATGTAAGAGAGTCAAGTAATTTTATATAATTCATGAGTTAATCTTCTTTTTGTATAATGTACTGTAACATACATTCTCGAGAGTAGCACCACGAATACAGTATATCGTATCTACATAATTCTGATAGTGTTATCAATCTATACTAACATAGAAAAGGGGTGATGTTTTCCAAGACTGTTCCACTTCTCGATGAGCTCTGTTTTCATCTCAATCCTTATTTTACCAAACCTCTTCTTAATTCCCTCCTGTTTGGCTTGAGAAAGACGGACAGAGAGAAGGACGGAACACCAGAAAACATACATTACTGAATAGAAAACAAGTGATATTTACCAAGACTGTTCCATTTCTCGATGAGCTCCGTCGTCATCTCAATCCTCATATCACCAAACCTCTTCTTCAGTCTCTCCTGCTTGGCTGGGGTGAAGTTTTCCAGTTGGAGAACAGGTTGGATGATGAAGAATACTGCTAGCTCAAAGTACTGAGTTCTCAACTGAGTAAAGAAATTCAGATCAAATACACACAATCATTTTAAATCAAATGTATGATTTCTATAAAGCAATTAAACTTTTTGTTCATTCAATCACCACCCCTTTTCTCTTTTAATCATTCCCTGTATGGGCAAATCAATCTATAATCTTGTGAGATGAACACACATTAGAATGGAGATAAAATCATGTATAAATGAGATCAATTCATCAAGTAAAACATCAAACTGATAGGGGCCAGAAAAGGATTACAAGAAGAAATCTGTTGATAGATGCCAATGGTTAATATATGCCAAGTTTACACAAGAGGTAATGTGACTACATTAATTTGCATTACAATTGATGTAAAATGTAACTTCCTATCAACTTGAAGAAAATGCATATAATTGCAGATCTACCTTTGCCAAATTAATATAATCATTTGAATGGGTTCTGTTTTAATGGTAAAAGGGCTATAACTCAGCAATTCCATAATTTGGTAAACTCTGTTGTACATCCAACATCACTTTTCTCCTGATTGACTTCACTTTATCAATTATTTTAGCCATAATCATAAATTAGATGAATCCTCGACCACGCACAGTCGAAATTTATGCCTCCGCCATCACGCAACCAGAAAGATATGTACAGCTTGTTCCATGCCATTTTGGGCACTGCAACCTTTGACCCGTGAACCCAAAATCTCATCAGTTCTTCCTCACATGCTTATACATAATTGAGCTGCACACTGTAAGTTTGAAAGAAATTGGTTCAAGTGTTTCTGCATGGTGACCTTTGACCTTTGATCCACTGAACCAAAAATCTAATCAGTTCATCCTCACATGCTTATACATACTTAAGACATGTTTCGTTAAAATCTGTATAAAAGTTCTGTATTTATTGCATTTACAAGCTGTTTTGGGTGATTTTTTACAAGTTTTTAGCGCTGTGACTTTTGACCTTTGACCCATTGAACACAACAACTACTAAGTTCATCCTTACATGCTCATACATACTTGAGCCAAGTTTAGTTTAAATCCATCCAGCGGTTCTGAACTTATAACGGTAACAAGGTCCGGACGCACTCACGCACAGACGCACGCACGGACGGACGGACAACCCGAAAACATAATCGGAGGAATAAAAATATATATACAAACAAAGGAAATGTTTTATTCAGGTCCACAAATGTAGGGGGCTGGATGCAAAAATTTATGGAATTTGGCTTAAAAGGATTGATCCTTACATGGCAAAATATCTCATTACACATATATCTTTTTTTCAGTCAACTTTCTTCTATGGCATTATATTTCATTGTGGATTGTGTGGATAGTGTGCAGCAGTGTGATCCCTCAGGGGAGCTTGATTGTACCTACCTTAATCATGTCATCGTGATTAAGATCTGAGCAGAATCTCTTGATAGCTGTCAAAATAACCCTAGAAAAATGATTCAATAAACATGTATTCAAAGAAAAAGTGATAGTGATACCATTGTGTAGTGATAGCCAAACATTTTACACCACACTTATGACATATATTTATATATCTTTTTCTTCAGATGTATAATTTGGGTGAACTTATTTTCTGGCTGCAATTGCAGAATATCGATTTATATGTACATGTGTATTAATTTTCATGCATGATTAAAGAACAAATGTCATTCAAGAAGGAAGGGAAGTGGGATAGAAATGTATCTAATTTTTAAACAGAATTATAAGAATATATATTTTTTGTTCAACAACTCTTCAATTGTATGAGTATACTAATGCCGGATTTATTTACATGTTAAGAATACTCTGTATAGGTTTAGCAAAGCAATTTCTTGTTTCCCTTTTTGCAACCATCCAGATAGCTGACCATTGCATGGAATAGACTGCTTTTCATTAAAAAATTCTTCAATGAGGAAAAAGAACATTAGCATAAGTGTGCTTTTGAAGCCAATTATTTCAAACCTAAAATTGCAAACCTGTTTGTGACCATCCTCATAGCTGCATGGTCTTTAGAAAAATTATGATTTGTTGCATACAGTGTACTCGCTTAAGAGGTTAGCTCCTCACATCCTTCTGTAGAGGCTTAACCACCTAATTCATTTCCTACCTGTTTGCAACCATTCTCATCGCTGCCCAGTCCTTAGAGTAGATATCCTTCGTCACGCACTCTTCAAAGAGCATGAGGATTCCCGTGATAAACTCCTGTCTGTAGCGGACGTTTGAGAAGTTGTCTGTCAGGAGGAAGTAATGCCGCTCCTTCATCAGACGTAACATCTCCATGAGACAGGTGATGCAACGGGTCTGGTATGCAAGGGAAAGTTAATAATCATGATGAAATTAGAACAAGACGACTACTCAATTATAGTCTGTAAGATACATTAACATGTTGCTGGAATCCAGCAGAAAGCATGATCCCATGGTCAGATCGATTGTGGCTGGCAATATTTGAACTCAGCACCCCAAATTACCTTTATATACCAAACTTCACGCTTTATTCCAGATTCAAGCATCTTGATCATTTTTTTTGTCACATATATTTCAGCATATTAATAGTGTTTGTTGTCAATGTGAATTTCAATATAAATGCATACATGTACATAAATGATTAATGGGGATTTACATGATGATGATAGATGAAGAAATATATACAAGACTTCTACTTGATGTATATGCTACTGTTTTTCAAAAATTCCAATTACTGTGTTAGAATTTGTCCAACACATTTGTTTTATTCTAGTTACAACAAGACCACTAAAGTGAAATCATTCTTGCCTTTGAGATTTACTTATCATTTATCAAGCAGCAAATTCCTTTTACACTTCTTTCACAGCATTAGAGAAGAAAACATTCATTGAATTGTGTTTTGATATACTCTATGATGGACTTGCTTTATATTATAGATACAGGGACTTTCCGGTGTAGACCAGTCCAATGACAGTCAATAAATATGATTGCATTATTAATGACGAATGTGATTTCTGTCTCTGAATACAGGTTCAAGTTTATGCTAAGCAATGCAGGAACAATTTAATTCAATATCTTTCAAGAGCAACTTCCAAAACTTTATATGCCTTTCTGCTGAAAAGATCAAAGCACAATGACAAAAGCATAGGAGGAGATGAGAATTTGAAATACGTTTTATTTCAAGTTATACAAAATGCCATGTTAATGAAATATACAG
This sequence comes from Temnopleurus reevesii, assembly GCA_036244855.1. Lineage (NCBI taxonomy): Eukaryota > Metazoa > Echinodermata > Echinoidea > Temnopleuroida > Temnopleuridae > Temnopleurus > Temnopleurus reevesii. The sequence continues at coordinate 64,553 of BQKZ01000129.1, read as the reverse complement.
ATGGATGCATGCATCTGCAAAATTGAGGCAATATATATTAACAGCAGAAAATGTACAGAGTGAACGAGTTATATTGTGTATGTTGTATTTTCATCACACCTTGTTTGTATTTCACAAATCAATTCAAACAAATACCAGTTTCGATTGCCTGATGAAATAAGCCTTGAAGAAGGGCATTCACAAAACCATGATTTTGTTTAAATCTTCCTTTGCACCCTTCACAATCAAGTCATTTAAATACGACTAATATAACTTGGCATACCGGACAGCTTTCATATATGTTGCTAATTTTATGCATTCTTTGTACAAACAGGCTTTTCTTGATGACCCAAAAGCTTGCCTAAAGCTTGCCCAATATAGCAACAGTTAATGTACGCAAAGTTGATACCAAGTAATGTAGCTCAATTGCTACTATTAGGTCAGATGGGTACCACATAATCACAGTTGGTAAGAAACAGATTTTTTAATCTATAAATAAAAGAGTCTGTTAATGGAATGCAAAATTTTTGGTAATGGCGAGTAAAAACAGAATCCATATATAGGCCATGAAGTTAAAAAAGCAGAACTTCATACAATATCTCAATGCATATTTTGAGGTAAAAAGCAGGCGACTGAAGCGGTAATGGTGAAGAATAGAAAGAACCCCCTAGTCTATTGACAGAAATGCAGATACCTGTTTACAATAAAATAATAAACTTGTCAACTATGCTACCAAAATAATGGAAGTAGAGATAATATTGCATTATAAAATGCATAGATGTACTGAAACTCTCCTTATACTGTCTAACAGTAATGAGAAAAAGCAGAGAAGTTTCTAAGGAAATGCCAATGTAAACTGAATCAGAAAATATGAGAAGCATTCTTAGCAGGTGATTGCATGCTAGCGGTATACGATATAGAGGAGCTTAGAAAAACAGAGCATCTCTTTCTTGAATATTAAAAAGCAAAAACCCCAATTCTCTCACAGATATAAACTGAATACTCACTTTCCTCATGAACTATGAACATGATAAAAAAAGGAGAAAATGGCATGATAAATAAAAATAAAAATGGAATATGTCTACATTAGATTTCTATAAATAATTACTGAATAATAGTATGCATTATCATAAAGCCTTTGGTGTGACATGATAAGACACTACAATCTGATAAATTCTGTACAAATTACCACTGTAGTATTTGGTCATAAATTGAGCAACCTCAACTTTTTCAAAACTTCAAATATTCTATACTACAGACTATATAAAGCATAAATCAGTGTTTAAATTCATAATAAGTTCACACCCCTTTTTATTATTTGTTTGAAGAATAAGTTACCGGTTTCTTTTGATCAAAAAGCCCTTTACATGCAGGACCTTTTCTTTTCAACATAGCTAGCAAACTGTGACAAGAAATAGACATGGCTTTGGACTACTCACATGTAAGTCTGTCATATTCTCTGAGGTTGGCACCATGCCAAGTATCTCTCTGAAGAGGTGATGTATCACAAGACCAATCTCTTCTTCCATGTTCTCTGTCTGTAATAGAAATGATAAATTGTGTATTTACTTTGCGCAACTTATGCATGGTCACGCTCGACTGCATATTACAATTACACTATTTCTACCGAGCTATAGAATAGTTACCAAATGACACTCAAGCATTGTACAATATCATGCCATATACTTGACTTTCATATATGGCGTTCCTGCTCCCAAACCATTGGCAAACATTCTTCTCACAATTAAAAATAAAAATGTTGTTTTCAATCATACAAATTCAATGGACAGTTTTTCTTACCTTTGCCTAATTTGGAGATATTTCATTTGCTCATCATGAAATTTGAATTGAATTGAATTGAATCATTAATCTAAGATATCATACTTTGTGGAATTATTACTTTAAGCCAACAGATGGGATATTTGGACAGAGTCAAATTTCATATTGACCACACAAGAGAAACAGAAAATATTGGTCCTTGCAGACAGATGACCTTTTTTGACAAATTTTCACCTGGGTTAACCTAAAGTTTTCTACTTGGCTTTCTCGCCTTCCCTTAAGCCCTCTCAAATTTCACACTTCTCTAATCGCTTCATTATTTTGCCCCATGCTCTCCTCCAGCTGGTCATCTTTCTTTTGTTCAAGCATGGGAGTTCCTTTATTCTTCCCTCCTTGCTCTGTAATTGGCTGCTCCTCACATCCTGTTCTTTCATTCTCTCCACCTCCTCGTTTAGCTTTTTCTATATACTTGTGTGTTCACTTCATTTCATTGTCATTTTGCTTGCGATTAAGATTCTGCTAGGATCCAAAGCTCAAGCTCTTTTTTACTAGATTTTTACAATGTAATACTACCAAAGAACCAATTTTTGGTGGAATTGACCAGCCTTATACCTGTGAGAGCGTGTGTAGTGTAATGAGGATATCTTCTACGATCGAAATGCAGACATCGGGAAGATGCTCAGCCTGAATATGTTGTTGAAGCTGACTCAAACAGGGTTGAAGAAGCACTCTTCGTGCCACTGAAAAAAGAACAGTACCACATCTTGGTTATCACACTTGACTTTATAGTCTTTTTGATCAAATTGTTAACTTACATGTATCAACATCTAATAGCAAGATTTTTTTACTTTTATTTATCATATTCATAGTATAGTAGTAAAGGGAAATTTTTTAGATACATATATATTTTTCCCTCATGTTTTCTTCTCTCACCTTCATCTCATCGTTCTTGACCCTGCTCCCCCCCTTCTGTCTCATCTACTCTCCCTTCCTTCAATCTTTGTTCCTTCCTTCCTTTCCACTTTCCTTCCTCCTTCCTCCTTCCTCCTTCCTCCTTCCTCCTCCTCCTACTCCTCCTCCTCCTCCTCCTCCTCCTCCTTCCAACTTCCTAATAATTTGTCTTATCCCTTTTAAACCTCATCTATTCTTCTGTGCAATCAAATTGTTGTCTTTCAGTTTGTCCCTCTCTTCAAACCCCTCCCCCACCTCATCCAAATTCTCTTCATCATATTCCCTCTTACTTGGTGACTTGAAGAGTGTACTGTTAATGGCTTCTTTGATGCAATCCAGCTTGCTCTGTAGCACACTAATTCTCCTCAGCGTCAGCGGTATGCAGACCAGTAGGTCCGCAGTAAACTGGCTGACCTCAGGGGCTGTGTACATAGCTATGGCCATCAGCTCATTGCATATCGTGCTGAACTTTCTTAGCACCACCAGCTGTAATCAAGGAAATTACATCAATTTTTACATGGTATATATCAACTCAACTCACTAGAAAATTTAGTGATATTTTTCAATATTCATTTTTAAGTATTAGTATAACTAAGTATAACTCATTAACCATGGGTCGATTAAAAATCTACTCAGATTAAAATTACTGAAGAACATGTAAACATTTGCATAACTGGCATCAAGCTGTTCAAATAGCTATTTGTATTTAGTAACTACTAAACATCTTTAAAAAGTAACCATGATCAGGATAACAACGAAGGATAATATATACCATTACGGGAAGCTCATTAGAAATACACAGTTTTAATGATTTGCTTTGAAGCATACAATATAATTACATAGAATGAAATATCAATTTAAAAATCGAAAATCTAAATATTAATCACATGTTGTATAGAAAAAAAATTGGCACTACAGGACATTTCAAAGATTTTTATACTGCGGATTATATGACCGATATTCACAGACAAGTCATTTGCTAAAATGTTGTAAATTAGTTTAAACATTTCCAGAAATGAAAGGTTTAACAATAATAAATGGTCTGACCTGATGCTTCTCGAGTCTGTCATCATCTCTCTGCATCAGACAGTTGATGGAGTGGAAGAGGTTCCGTATTGAATCTTGCATATCACCATCATGCACATCACCAGTTGCCCTAGACAGGTGTCAAGAAAAGAAAAAAAACTTAAATCATGTACACTTTACAATCACTATAATACAAAATTTGTTTTGATAATTATGTATGCCCAGTTAGTTTGGTTATGTTTGTATAAATAATTTGAAATTAAAATGAACAAAATGGCTGAGTTTAAATGCTATAGAGAATGAGAGTTGTTTGGTGAACTAAGCTTAAAGTACAAAGTCATAACTTGGATTAAAGGAGATACTGGATTGTGCTCCAGAAGAAGTTTGTATGTCTTATATATCTTTGTTTTGTTAATTTTGTTTCACCATGATTTTATTTTTCAGGTGCAGAGAGACTCAAGGAACAGAGTGGAAACCAAAGTCCATTCCAACAGACAGAGACTTAAAGAACTACAAAAATCTAGTGCTGAGCTGTGCAGAAACATTGTTCAATCAATCAATCAAACATCAGTATTTATTGGATTGTGTTACGGACAGATTTAGGTTTTAAGCATTTTCGTCCTTAGCACAGTGAATGAAATGACGTCAGAGGCGTAGGTTTTCTTTTGGCCGTTGAGGGTGTTTTTCTTGGAAAAGCAAAAAATCGTTGTTTGTGGGAGATTTGAAGTTGCCCAAATGTCTAGAAACTTACGTTAATCCATGCAAGGTCAACATTGTAAGTTATAATTTTTACCTCATTTTGTAGTTAAGATTTGGGATAGTGATATACAGCATGTTTTGTAATGATTAGTGTCATCGTTTGGCATCGCTAGAAGTAAAGTGTTCGATGGTATCATAACAATCTGCGTGTGGATTCTTTGTGATGTTTGGGTCCGAGTTTATCACAATAACAGATTGTAATGAACTATTGCTTCATCAGAAAGCACGATTGTACCACCATTGCATCAGACACTTTATCATCTCTTGCACATCTTCAGCTGTAGATACAGTGTCTGATTCCAATACCAATCTTACCACAACAACAAATCCTCTGCATCTTAAAATGTGATTTCATGTAGGATTTGAATTGAAATGCATTTAAACCCAAGTGTTTAAATGGGGACCTGGTGGGATATGAAGATTGTCGTCGCTACTGTAACTTAGGCTAATTTTGTGGAAGCGCCCCAGGGAGCTAAGGAAACGCACTATGTATGGTTGATACTGTGAGATATCCTTTAACCAGGGTAATAATATTGTAAGAGCACTTTGGGCCGTATGGGAAAAGCGCCGTTAAGAAATAACAATAATAATTAATGACTTGAATAAAATTGAACTCACATTTTGTAGAGGATGTGTGACCTGAAGATGAATTTGAAGAGGTATTGGAGTCCTTCGAGCATGTTGGTGATGTGGCATTCCTTCTGCTGTAGTGCCTTATCAATGTACATCATCAGATAGTGCACCAAGAACCTGGAGCAAAAAATGGATTTGAATAAGAATGACATAAATAGGAGCCTATTGGAATGGATAGCAATGTTGGTACAGAGTAGTGGTGTACAAAATGGATGATGGAAGCCAAAGAAGTTGTATTCACTTTTTTTAGTCCTTCCAGCATGTTGGTGATGTAACATTCCTTCCACGAGAGTGACCTAAGAATATACATCATCAGACATCAGAGAGACAGCACAAGTCACAATATTATCAAAATAAAGCTAAGAACACATTACAGTGGGATCACTGGGCCACATTGATTGTTCTGAGATTTATATTTCTGTCTGGTACCCAACGATTTCTAACTTGCACTGCACAAACCCAACAGAATGAAATAAAGCATTTCTCTTGGCAACAGCTGAAGCAATCTCTTGATTCCAATAAATTCCAAAATTCGCGTTCAAGTCAAACAATTCTCTCTATCGCATATAGCTCTCCGAATCTGAACGCCTGGAATGCACTATTTGTTTTGGCCCAGATTCTTGGCACAGGTACTTCCGGTAACATTCGCGCGTTTTCAAAAGTCTATAGGCTTTCTACGGTAAACTTCTTCAGCGGCTTGTAGTGTCATATTTTTTCATCGATTTTTGCAAATAAAAGCATCATTTTATATATTTTTCTTTAATATTTTCATTTGTTTGTTATATGGGTTTCTTTTGCGAAGCGACCCAATGCTGGGCTTCCGACGCAAAACAAAGAAATTACGCTAAATACACATGGATTGAAATTTCGTAGATAGTATACAGTGAAATCAAGATGGATCCCAGAAGTGAGCGTGCCAAAGCCAAAGTGCGTGATATCGATATGACAAGGTGATATCGGGTGATATCAGCTATATGCGGTAGGGAGAATTGCTCTCTCTTGAGGCAACGGCGGTCTGTTCAACTTTACCAGACAGCTTACTTTTCTCTCTCATTAACTAAAATAATCCAAATGTCCTAATACCAATACTGTTTAATAGGGTTAATGTGCTAACTACTACTCACTGGTGGGCTAACGTGCTGACAAAGTGATTGTCAATGTAGGTGTCCAGGACCGTTGTGAAAGACTTGAAACGTTTCTCACCAAGCACACTGATGATGTGAACCTACGCAATGCAACAAAACAAAAGTTCTTCCAGAATACCATGAAGGAGTTAAAATTTAAAATTTATGAAATAAAATATAGAAATATAGTGGTTGTAAAAGTAGGTATTCAAGATCGTTGAGGATTTGAGACGTTGCTTGCCGAGCACACTGTTTATACAAAAAAATTCTCAACAAATTCATTGAGGTTCAAAAGATGAATTCACTAATAAAATTGAAACAAATCATCATTCACAATTTTATCAGACATATCGTGATAGTAATTGTGTTCTATTCTGTTATTATTGTTATTATCATTATCATTATTATATTAACATTATTTACTTGGCATTTTACAAGAAAAGAAGTGTTTATAATGCGTTTATAAGATTCCAAGATTCTACTTATCTTGATTTTTAACTTTTTACTGGTTTTACATAATACAAGTGAAATTGCCAAAATCTTGAATCCCCTTCCCTTTGGCCAGTTCATAGTGTAAGGTTCTATCAAGAACATCAAAACATGTTTATCTAAATCTTGAAACCGATATCTATATTCTCACCAGAGATTCAAAAATTTGCCGACCATATTCTTCTGCCCTCTCATCCAGTATTGAGAACAGTGCGTCCAAGATGTCTTGAAGAACCTATGCATATGGGAAAATGAAAAATAGGAAATTAAATTCTCTAAGCCTATGTGAGCCATAGTTTAAGAATAACTGCACAAAATGAAAGATAGTTATTGTAACTTGCAGAGATATAGCATGACATAATGAAAAGAAATACAAAAAAACAATAATTCAATTTTTGATGCTAATAATGTTTCATTTTGATTTTATATGTATCATATGAGAAAAGAAAATCAATCAGAAACATTACAAGATTGATCTAAATTGCAGTCTCACTTTAGAATAAGAAGGTTTGGGCATTTAGGGAAGCAACATACCGAAAAGAAAGTGAAGAATGAATCGAAAAGGAAAATATTATATAATGTCTTCGTTACTCATCACCCCTCATCTCTCTCTCTCTCTATCCCTCTCTCTCTATTTTCACCCCTCACCTCCCTCTCACAAATGCATATTATCAATGATACTGCCTGGAAACTGTAATCTGCTGATCCAAATATTCATAATCACACAATCTCTCTCATTTTCACAAGACACGTTGTTAAGGGAAAGCAAGATGGACGTAGGACTGACCCTAACAATATCTTCACCATTGACGCTGGTCAACTTATCCAGGATTGTGTGTAGCCTGTCTGGGTGCTGTCTCCACTTCAGCAAGCCAAGAAGGTTAACTATTCAACATAAAAGAGAGATAAATTATGTGAGATGAATCAAGCAATATCATCATGTTTAACTGTATGAGGAAACATCAATAGGATACAAAAGAAGCAAAAGTTTCATTCAACATTTCTCATGAAAAGATTAGTGGTCATTGCTGCTGAAAAGTATAAGTAGAATTTCCTCATAGTAAACATTTTCAAACCTAGAATTAAAAATTTGTCATCAAAAAAAGTTTAAAAAGTTTAAAAAGTGTTGGATCTATATTTTTTAATAAATGTAGAGTTCTTCTACAATAACACTCATTTAATAATAAATAAATGTTAGATAGTGGTTGATTTTCATCTATTTTTGTTTGTAAATAAAGTTATATCAATTTTGCAGTTGGTTTCTTACAATATTTTTTCGACTATTTTGTGATACTTATAGTGATGTGTGGAAATAATTGCAAAACATGTAAAAAAAAATTATCAGAAAAGAAGAACATAAAAGTATAATAGCATATGCATTTGACCTACACTCAACCTGGCTTTTATTACTTACAATCGTTTTTAAAATGTTGGGACATTACACTTTGAATGACAACGGAAGTCATACAATTGGAGCATTATGTGCACTAGATTGATTAAATACTTTACAAAAAATCCAGTGTCTTCACACTTACTATTTTGAACAAGTTTTGTTGAGCAGATGACTGTTTTGAGTCTGAATATGTATATCCAATATCTATCATAATTACTATATTTAGTTGTCGTCTTTCTGCCTTCACACTTACTGTTTTGAACAAGTTTTGTTGAGCAGATGACTGTTTTGAGTCTGAATATGTATATCCAATATCTATCATAATTACTATATTTAGTTGTCGTCTTTCTGCCTTCACACTTACTGTTTTGAACAAGTTTTGTTGAGCAGATGACTGTTTTGACTCTGAATGTATCTCTATGGTTCAACTCATGGTGGTCATTGCTTGTTGCGTTACCCTTGGCAACCATGTCAGCTGAGCAGTACGGTAGCTTCAAGTAGTGATCAGGATTCTTGAAGTCATGGTGATCAGTGCACTGTGACAAGGGATATTATTGAAAAATTATTAAAGATTATTAAAAATCTGACCAAACTATGAATTTGAACGTTTAAATTGATTTCTATCCAAGTTTATTTATTTTCTTTATTTCAGCATGTCCTTCTTTTTTATAATTTGACTTTTCAAAAGGAGTCCTTATTTCAGATTCCACCAAAACATTTGTGCAAAATTGTATTACAAACTGGGCAATATATAAAAATGAATTATAAGGGGATATTTCCAAATACTTTGCATCATGAAGCCCATCACATGCCTAACAATATGACTGGCATACAAGAGTATGCGTAAGGCATTACACATCACAGTTCTGGTTAGAGAGTGTCAATAACAGGAATTTATGAGCAAATCATCATGTCTATGGCAGGGATTGAGCAAATTGATTCTTTGCAAATAAAAAAAGGTTTATATCCAATCACACAGCTATACTGAAACAAAACACAAAAAACACATGCATGTAAGAATCAAATTCACATTATCAAATTCTCCTTTACATCAGTGTAAATTTTCTTTACACTGATGTAAAGTTATTACAAAACAAAATCAGTTACACTGATGTAGAGTTATTACAAAACGAGTCTTTCAATCAGAATGTGGGGTTTACCCTAACCAAATTCATCCACATTAAGCTGCACATTACAAAGGTTAGGTAAATGAGTACTGTATAAAGGGGCAAACAGGGACGCCATGGTGAACTGGGATTAAACTTGGACCGTTAGTGTCCTTTTTGATGAGGTGGATCACTCTATGAACCCTCTTACAAGATAAAAAAAACTGAAAGCATACATGTACATGTAGATTTAAATAGAATGTATAAATTTTGTCCCTCTTTACTCCAACATCCCAGTTCAGGCCATTATACAGTACTTTGAAAAATAATCATGCAATGCTGATAATTGCCTAAAGATAAATATTAATATCAAAGGTTTATGAAGTTAAATTGTATTCACACAAATTACGCAATTTATATCATCATTATTTTTTTACCTTATAGACAAAGAGATCATGGGTATTGTCTTCGACTGCGGTTCCATCTTTCTTCATGAGGGGCATGAATGCCACAGCAAACAGAGCCTTCTCTTTCCTCCCTGCTCACAAGAAATCAACATTCTTTCAATCACTAGCATTACAAAATTTGATATCTCATAATCTTTTAGACATTTTCCCCTACTGATCTAAAAGAGGAGGTATTATTTTTGGAGCCAAATAAGACATTGAGCTTCAAATCCATTTCAATCAGACAAATAACCAAGTCTTGTCAGCTTTTATTCATTTATTCCTATTTTTTCACTTCATGCAAAATTCATTATCTCAGTATCCAAAAATTCTCATTTTAGGTTCATACGTGATGGTAGGGCAAAAAAGCCTGATGACAAAAAAATAATATTTTAACAATATTAACCCTAATAGAGCCGGGTTATTTGGACCCATCTCACAGCC
>BQKZ01000129.1:28074-54023 GCA_036244855.1 Temnopleurus reevesii | reverse complement strand
AAGTAAAAATATTCAAGTTTTTATGATATTTGAGTGAAAACACAATTTGCATTGACTTTGTACACAAAATCACGTTTTTGAGGAATTTTGGGGTTGACAAATTTTTTTCAAATGGACGTGGCACGAAAACGGTATGCACGGGCGCGGCGAATTTGGTCTCAAAAGTTGCGCGATACTTGAAAGAAAAAAGTCATGACGTGTCGCAAAAAAATTTTGGCGCGTGTGGGAGATATTTGAAAAAATGTTGAGGGGGGGGCGGAATCCGCCCCCCCTGGGCCTTTTAGGGTTAAAGAGTTTAAATTTTCAGGAGAGAAAGGGAAAAAGGCCATATTGTTATTAATGTTTTTGGTTCACTTATTTCAAATATTTCCCTCATTTGCATTCTATTCTTATTTTCTTTCTCCATTTTTGATATTTACAGTCTGCCTAATAACTTAACCACGATATGAAAGATTTCAAGAACGACTTTACCAACGACTTATATCAATTCTTGTGCTAAATACTCGTAAGATAATTATCAATGATGGAGCATAATAACTGATACCAGTCTACTTTCAAGTTTTTTGTAATCTTGTTGAAACACCCCCCCCCCAAGCAATGTATCACAAAGCAAACCAGTACTCAAACCAATAACTTGGTTGAAACTGAAACTGAATTATACCTCAAGTATACTACGAGGCTTCTTTCCCCAATTCTATCCCGATGATTTAATTTAAAAAAATTACAATTAGAATGAAACTGAGCAGGAAATGTTAACCACAAGCTTAGCAGCATTCTGCCTGCCAATTTTAACTGTTTAAGTGACACTTAAAGAATTTGTGTCACATAGATTTAGGTATGGTTTATCATTGCTATAATACCTACATAACTATCTTCTGATCTTAGTTCACATATGGAAGAAGATGTGTGGAAACTTTGCATGCTGCAACAGCTATGTATGTACATTAGAGATGCCGACATCAAACAATATGCATGAAGATAGAAATTAAAATGTAAATCGTCAAACGGATGAATGAAATAACAGAACCAAATATTGTCTAATGTTATCGTGCTATCTCTTATTAGAAAATAACTGTTTGGTGATTCACATTATAATTTCTATCATAATGTATACTTTTAAATGTTTGCATTTCAGCTACATGGAATTTATGAATCACTAAAGAGCAGAACTATATATTTTCTCATGAAATTGTTATTGTTATGTTATCTCTGATTAGAAAATATTTGTTCAAGCTGTTTGGTGACTAACATTGTAATTTCAATCATCATGCATATTCCAGTACTTCTGTAAAATAATTTTTTTCATCATTTCCTCCAAAACAGCCAACATTTTATGTCCAAAATAACATGGGTGCCGAACAGCTTCTAAAATCAGCCATTTTGTCCATCTCTTTAAGCAGAGCAAAACACTTTTTTACAGCTTGAACATCGGCCCTGTGTGTTCATAGCTTTAAGTAGAACTATGCACAACTCTACGCATAACTGGTGACCATTTCCTGCACTCGATGATAACCCCTATAATGCTAAATCAGCACCTGAGGAGGGGTCGACAGTCATTTGTAGAGTAGTGCACATCTCTGTGTAAAGCCTATCATATGTAAAGTTAAACCTACTGTCTCTCTGAGAGCAGTGCCTGAACTCAAAGCGGATGTGAGTGTCTTTAAATCTGTCCATCGGCACGTTGAGCCTGACCAGTTCGTTCCAGCGTGGGGATTGGTTACGGAGGTACACCACCGATCGGTACTCTGTTTCTGGGTCTTCATCGTCTACAAGGCATATGCACGGCTAATGAACAAAAACAATAGAATTTAATCAGTTTATACTGGATCTTTTAAGCCCTGTTTGCACGTAGATTCAGTGAAACATGCAGCTCAATTTCCTTGGATCAATTCAGGTAAAGGCTTGTTTCTGGATAATGGGTTATAATAGCCAATATACAATACATGTATTGTATATTAGGATGGATGGGCATAATGCTAATGTGTATGCCATCTTCCTGAAAAGATATTTTGATGGCGAAAGCAATGCAAATCTATAAAACCAACAAAAGAATTTTCTGCGTAAACAATTGTATATTTGGGAAAATTACTTTACTAAAGGCCCGGGCACACCAAACACGGTCTCAATACTAAGACATCAAATTAAACTATGCAGAGAGCAAACTTGAAACTCTCATCCTGCAATGAATAAAGTAAAAGTTAAGGTCTGTAACAATAACATCCCGTAAAATCCCCTAATATTAAAAAATAACCAATAAACATAAATCTACTACTCGTGCTCTTTGCGTATTACTCTACATTTGTAGATACTACACTGTATAAGTATTCAATTAAGCCTAATATTTGATTTCAATACTTTTTATATCTATATTACTGCCATCTTTGTGTTGGTGATAAATAAATCTTGAATCCCTCATGACCCCGTTTCAAACCAAGTGGCTAACAGACATGCAACACATGAAGGTACAATTCGTCAAGTTTTTGGTATGACCTTCCTTCAGGTTTGAAAATGTTGGAACTCTTGGAAATGGGTCAAAACTCTAGATCATTGTTATTTCATTTTATCATATGCTATGATATAGGGCCTGCCACACCCCTATACCTGGTTATTACAAGGCCCCCCCCCCCCTCTCTCTCTCTCTCTCTCTCTCTCTCTAGGAAAGTTACAATGAGGTCTATATTTTCCTGATGAAATATAAAATACCCCCTATCCAGAGTTTCCCAGGAAAATTTCTATAGGAATTTTTGGCTAAATATTCATCTCTTTTTTTTTTTTAAAGTAAAGTCGTATGAGTATGCCCCTCCCTTATGAATGAGGAGGAAGGAGGGGGTTATATAGGACATAGAGTTACTCACAATCTTCTTCCACTTCTCATCTATAGTACACATTGTGATTTCAATGTTACGCCCTGCATTCTTCTCACAGAATTCACCCTTTTCTATCTCGATGAAGAGGTCGTTTCTCAGATCACCTAGGGACAGAGGGGAAAAACAAAATTAATTTTTTTCAGAATCTAAAGTTTTTGAAAGAAGCTTTAAAAACTGGGTCTGCCCCACGTAAATAATAATAATAATGATTTTACACAATATGTATACAGTGCTTGATATATAAAGTGTTTCAAAGCACTGTGTGTATTATTACCCGGCTATACCATCACTACCATTTAGCACTCACTGCATTCAAGGAATTTCTTCCTATTCACCTCACCTGGGTTGAGTGCAGGAAAGTGTGGACAAATTAAGGAAATTAACATCATGGGTGGGATTTGAACTTACAAGCCTTGGGTTGAAAGGTGAGAAACAGAACCACTACACAGCAACGTCTCCATATATATTGCAAAGATGTAAAACAATTAAACGAACAGATCAACAAGCTAGAATTGAATTGTACAATAAAGATGAAGATTATGAATATTCCAATTTTTAAAAAATTCCAACAATGCTTTTACATATAGAATAGAATACATCATGCAATTCTCGACTGTTAGCTTATTATATCTTGGGTTTTTTTAAATATGTGATATCATACATGGAGAACTCCTCACTGACTTTGTACACGGATTTGTTAAAAATGGATCAATGTCATTTTCAATTGAGGCATCACCACCATTCTTTTCTTCTTTTTTTTTTTTTGTAATTCATTTTTTATTAATCCAAATATACTCAACATAGTTTACATAACATAGAAATAAACAAACATAATATAACACAGAAAATAACAAGTTAAAAAAAACATCAATTGAATATTTTTTTTAAATACTAACAAACAACAGTGAAAATTAAAATTCTTTCTGGAATGCTTGCAGAGTTGATATGTCCATACTATACTTGAACAACAAAGTAGAATTTTGTATACTTTTCTATAATACGAGGAAAATGAAAAATTCTTTATACAAAGTGAATGGAGAGATCTCCATTTCTGTACCTGTAGGTTGCCCACACAAAGAGCCCATCAGGGGTGTATATCAGAAATTTGAAAATTTATAAAATTTGAATGGATCGTCCGATTGCTCAGATTTTTGCAGTTTGATCATGGTATTTTCTGCATTCACTGAGAGTACATTAATTAATATACAATACACATCAATTAATATACAATAGGTGGTAGTAATCTTTTTTTTTTCCTTTAACGATATAATTTGTCAAATTTCTGTTACGCTATCACCATCCAATCTAATAATCGTTACTTTCATCATCTCCACTTTCATCTAATCATTGATAATTGAGGCTAGATTTCTCTTTGAAATGCCAAGTCCTCGTCTAACAATATAATAAGAGTGTTAATCACTTTCGAGAAGTCATTTGATCTATCCATACTTTTGCTTGTCATTAATTAATCCACTTAGCATACTCAACCTTTTTTTGTTTGATGTCATTAAAAAAAAAACCTATTGTACTAAAAAATGTCATTAATTCAATATGAACTTTCAACAAACAGGGATTTAATTAAATAGAGAAAATCTGTCATGCTTGAGTGGGCACACGCTGTAGCAGGATAATCATCATAATGGTGTATCACAGACCATTTTTTTTAAATGGGGGCAGCTAGGTGCAGCTCAATCTTTAATACATAGACTATAGAAGTTGGTCATGATATTACAGTGTATGAGCACTTCTTCAAACTCGTTTCCAACTCAAAATGCTTTTGCTACCTTTGACCTTCGCTACCAGGGGCCTTAATATACCCCTCTTGTTGGCATTTTGTGGAATATTTATTTTATGCAAATAGCCATTGACCGTTTTCATTCAATTCTTGCACATCTCTTGAGACTTAATTTGCAACAAAAATTCTGAAATTATGCAACATAATTAGCATGTCGAAGCAAGAAATTAAAAAAAAATTGATTTTGTGTACAAATATAAGTCAATCAATATTGACAGTATCATGAGATATTGTTTGATGTTAAAACTTTATCTTGATATGAACATAGCACCTACCTGGCATGATGATGTCACTGAAGCCAAGCTTGTGAGTGACGCTGTGACCTTTGTTGAATAGAAGATGTTTCTCTTTCTTCAGGCTATCCAGATGACCATGTAACATCAGTAACTTGACAGTGATACCTGTAACAAAAAAAAACATTGTAAAAGAGAGACAGTGATGTCATCATAAAATCACAAATGTTTGGCAAATTGCTATGAAGACTTCTGTGTAACATCAACAACTCAATGGCAGGGATGTGCCTAATATTCTAAATTGAGTGTCGGGTATCACTCTAAAGCAAGGAAAGTCAGTGAAACACCAAGCTTGAAATGCAAACTCACATTCATGACTTAGGTTCTGGGGCTACCTAAGGTCCCAAGAAGCCAACGAAATATTGAAACCTATGGACGCAATCTGGGCCTTTCTTACAACATACATCAAATAAATATGACAAAACTCTATAAAAAAAAAACACATTCTAAATGCTGATATTAGTTTGATAACTTATCTAACCAGTTGAGTACTGAATTCTGTAATTCCCATTGACTTTATGTTGGGACTACATGGATATTTCTGGCACCTGGCTGTATGGGAGAACCATCATCGATTACTCTATGGCAATGGCAGCCTTTTAATGATTTCTAGCTGATTTTAGCTGGAAGCACCTTGGTGTAGTGGTTTTAACTCTTAACTTTCAATTAGGAAGTTGATGGTTCTATTGCTTACTACTTGAATGAAACATGTAGTTTAAATGGACTACCACTTACCGATATTTCCAGCAGCGTTTGTACCCTTTCTTGTTGTATTCCTGATGATATGATCATGAAGTGATGCAAAGTCTTTCTCTTCATTGGGGTTCACACTGAAATACAGAAAATAAGAGGTATACTTAAGAGCCTGCAACAATGAAATACAGGACCTCTAAATTGGGCCATCGTCTTGGTATGATAAATTCCTGGTGGTTACGGCACAAAGTATTGATGTCTGATAGCAAATTGATTTCCAATGTCATTTCCAATTGTGTTTCTTTTTGTGTTGCTGAGCTAGCTATGTTTCTCTATTAACAATGATTTAATTTGATTTTATAAAAATAGAATTTTCACTTTATTCCAAGTCATAACAAATATAATGGCTCTAACTGACTGCAAAAGCACAAGTCATATGAAATAAATGTTGTTGTTTATTTTTATTTCATTCCTTTCAGAACAGCCAACACAATATGATGGAAGTGAGCATGCCTAAACGGGCTCGTTTTTTTTTTTACCGCATAATGCATCCTGGGAAGACAGTTGCGTATATGCAATAAGAAGAATTGAATTCAAGTATAAAAACATTGAAAACTATTGACTAATATCATTATCATCAGTCTGTATTCTCATTGTATTAAATTCCATTGAAAAAATGTATAAATCTAGAATTACTTGCAGAAATATGCATGACTATTTTAAGGCCCAGCATCAAGAAAACTGTCTGAATTCATGATGTCTTTATTCAAACATTTTTTCACTTTCCAATACTCATGAAATTAGGTTTACCTTGATTTAGCACTATCCATCTTTCATAAATCCAGTATTTTGAGTGACCCTAGAGTACCATACTGAGATCTCCAGCATAACTGAACAATGCTCTGAGAGATGTTATTTCTAAGAGACATCTCCCTATTTTACAAGTGAGACTGCCAATTTGATCAATTTGATTGACGGCAACTCACACGCAAATTTTTGCGGCAATCATGCGAACAACAGCTGAGATCTGAAGGTGGAGGGTAATGAACCCAGGGGTTATAGGGGACCATAAAATTCCTAGCTAATTCAGGGTTATGGGGTAAAATGTTTTATTTCACAAAAGCTTTTCAACCAAAGAATTACTGAAATTTCTCTTTGAATAGTAAGCCATGTTCCTAAATCAAAAGCAAGCAAATAATCAAAATCCCATGTATCACTGTTGTTTATCTTGGGTGTGTTATATACATATACTTACAATATCTTCATGACTTCTTCTTTCCCTTCTCTACCATCACCCTCAGCCATCTTTAGGATGTGTGTGACCTTCAAAACTGAGTAGAAAATGAAAGAAAAATACAGTTAATGAAAGCTAACATGCCCAATATGACTGAACAACACGCAAAAAGGAAAATACATCAAGTACCATTATTTATCAACACGCAGCAGATGATTATACCTTGGGATAAAACAAATTCAAATTCAAAATTCAATTCCTTTCAATACTAACTATCTCGCAATACTATCAATGTCTGGCCCTATTACATATTACGAAAGACAAATATCGTTTTCTTTACAATTCAAATTCAAAGTATGTCAACACCTAAATAAACATTGCATACAGCTTCTTAACATTTTTGGATATATGATATATATTTTGGTGCATGCTAGAAAAGGTAGGTATCAATTCCCCTAAATAGCAAAACAATCTTAGCAGGGATGTCAACTTTTTCCAGGCAAATAAAAGTATTCCATTAGGTAAAAAACAGGATTTTGCCCCTAACCCCAGAGGAACCTTTTTTAGTTAATCAAAATCAATTAATCACCACTACCGGAAGTCAGGGGGAGAGTAGCTGGTGAGTTGTCGCTAGAGTTAACGAAAGCAACTGCTACCATACAGATAGCCTACCCACCGACAAAAAAAATAGCAGCTCATAATAATAACAAATAATAATGCGTCTTATTTACCAAAGGTATCTGCTTCCGTCTTACAAACTGTTCTCCTAACAGGTCCTGCTATAACTTAGAGATATTATTACTACGTTTGATTAGATTTGGACATGCAAACATACACTGTAAGCACATTTACCACTTCCTGGGAAGTATTCTAGCAGGGTGCTTCAATTAGGGCACTCAATGCTGGTCCCAAAACACACCTGGGTCAAATGCAGCACAATGAGGGTGAAATCCTTGCTGAAGGAAATGAATGCCGTGGGTGGGATTCAAACCGCACACCATCTAGTTGAAAGGCGAGATTAAGAACCCCTATGCATACCGCTTCCAAAACCAATCACAGATTGAAGAAGAGGAAATAGAAGAGAAGGAGGAGGATAATAATAATACAAAGAAAAATGAGAGGAAGAAGAAGAAGAAGAAGAAGAATAAGAAGGAGAAGAAGAAGGAGAAGAAGAAGAAGAAGAAGAAGAAGAAGGAAAAGAAGAAGAAGAAGAAGAAGAAGAAGAAGGAAAAGAAGAAGAAGGAGAAGAACAAGAAGGAGAAGGAGAACAAGAAGGAGAAGAAGGAGAAGAAGAAGAAGAAGAAGAAGAAGAAGGAGACGATGAAGAAGAAGAAGAAAAAGAAGAAAAGGAAGAAGAAGTCTATAATGAATGGGTACCTCCATATCCATAAGGTCTTCTGAAGTTGTTGCCGGCGACAGGAGTTCTCACATTCCTGGTCGGTCTCATCTGACCACAGCGTATGATATGACATGTAAGATAGAGATCCCGCTCCAAATCTTTGTTGCTCATATCCTAAAGGCGAAAAAGCACAAAACGAGTCAAATGTTATGCAACACTAAAGAACAATCATACATCAAAATAAGTATTTTCAATTTTGATAAATTTATGTCTTCTTTCTATATTCCTGGCCTATCTCATCTGACTACACCATAGAGATCCTGCTATAAATCTTTGTTCTTCGTATCTAATGCACAAAGCAGAGATGCCAACAATTACGAAATATGAATGAGGTAAAATAAAAATGAAATTAAAGGAACAGGTGAACAAAAGTGAAAGAAACATGTCAATAATGACCATACTTTCATCCATTCACTTGTAATGAAAGCTTTGAATTCTTATGCAAAAACTTTGAGTTGCCCATTTAATAGAGAGTCTAAAGATCGTAATTATCACAGGCAATGACTTTTAGATTTTTTTTTACACTTTATAACTTTCACACTTTGAATTTTCACTATCATAATGAAACTCTTCCATAAGGCAAAAACTAATTTCATTGCCCAAGAATGAACTTTTTTAAATAGTGTCGATCTGTTGTAAAACAAAAAAACTAATAACATTTGTTCATTTTTGGAAAACATTTCATGTAAAAAAAATCGAGTCTTAAAATATAGCGAAAAGCCACATACCTTCTGGAAAAGACTTTTCGGTTGTATTTCACTTGTTTATCAAGAATTTTAACTTTGTAACCCACAGGCTTATCTATGATCCAATGTGAATTTGAATGATGATTAAAAAAATAAGAATTTCTTTTTTTTTATTACAAAAAATCCAGGTCGGACGAATTTCAGAGGGTTAGTGGGTAGCAGTTCTCAAGCAAACAACGTTTTTGGCCTAATTCACCTGGTACGCTGACTTACTGTGAATATGGTGACAAGGTTGCCTATCTTCTCTACATTCAATGGCGCACCCTGTTTGTTGAACTTGGCAAGATACCGCTCTCTAAAAAAATGGGAAAAATATACAATGATTAATGTTGCTCAACAGAAGGAACAGAATTGAAATAATAGAATACTCATCAGATACAAAAGTGCATCACTGAAGAAAAAGGTCAGTGACTCTTCCAGATGTTAATAAGTTACTTGAAATCCTTACGATCTTTGCCATGTAAGCGATAATCCGGATAAAAACATGGCCGTTTTCATGTGCCATATTTCTAGTTATTGCTTTTCAAGAGGAAGGCATGTTTACTTTGGGGTTATATATGAACCAGATTTATGGATTGTTAAATTCAATTCAATTAAATAAACCTAAATGGAATTGAATTGAACTAATTTACCATTCCATGAATTAGGTAGATCAGAAACCCTGAATTAAATGTACTTTCTTCAAATCCTTGTACTTGTCTGTCCATATAACATGCCATGAGAATGTTGTAATTAACATTTTTTCACAGCATCACTTATCACCTATCCTACAAAAAATGGAAACTAGATGAATCCTCGACCGCGCACGGTCAAAATTTATGCCTCCGCCAACGGTCAAAATTTATGCCTCCGCCATCACGTAATCAAAAGCTATGTACGGCTTGTTCCATGCCATTAGAAATCAAATACATTTTACAAATTTTGGGCACTGCCACCTTTGACCCCATGAACCCAAAATCTCATCAGTTCTTCCTCACATGCTTATACATACTTGAGCCAAGTTTGGTCAAAATCTGTACACAAGTTCTGAACTTATTGCGGTAACAAGTCATTTTGGGTGATTATTTTACAAGTTTTTTGACCATGTGACCTTTGACCTTTGACCCACTGTACCCAAAATCTAATCAGTTCATCCTCCTATGTTTATACATACTTGAGTCTGAACTTATTGCGGTAACAATCTATTTTTGGTGATTTTGTACAGGTTTTTTGGCCCTGTGACCTTTGACCTTTGCCCCACTGAACCCAAAATCTTCTCAGTTCATCCTCACATGGTTATACATACTTGAGCCAAGTTTGGTCAAAATCCGTCCAGCAGTTCTGAACTTATCGCGGTAACAAGGTCCGGACGGACGTACGGACGCACGCACGGACGCACGGACAACCCGAAAACATAATGCCTCCGGCACCACCTTACGGTGGCGGAGGCATAAAAATGAAAAAAATGTTGACATACATATGTACATGTACAACAACTTACAGAGTGACAGATAAAACTACTATTCTGTGTATGATTATACTAATTGATCTGTAATACTTACGTTATAAAAGTGCCATTTTTGGCATCGTAGAGAGCAAAGAATGCCTCGGCTGCTTCACCAGTATTGATTCCAAAGTTCACCAGCTGAAAATGGAGATGGTGTGCAAAAGCCTCTACTGGCTCCGTTGTCTACAAATAATACAATATTGAACATTCTTTCAATACAAATCTTTGATTTAAACATAAAATTATTTATATCAATGCAACAATAGAGCTTTAATAATGAAATTAACAAACACAGTGCATCAGCTTTACAACTTTGTAAAGTCAATTAAGCTAAGTTCTACACGGCATTAGGCAGGTGACATAAGGAAAAATTGTAGATAGCACACTGTATATAAAAGTAAAAGGCACATGTACATATTTGTTATAAAATGAGAAATAAAACAAATTGATCATCAAATCATGCAAGTGTTTGATAAAGGAAAACAAATAAAAACAATAGTTTAAATGTGGAGAGGGAACTCATACTTTGGGTTTCGCCGCAGGGATAAAATCGTCTGTAGCTGACAAAGCACAGAGTGACAAGAAAGAGGAAAGGGTTTTATTCTAAATCACAGAATCACATTTTATATTCATAAGAGTAAGGTACATGCGATTATATTTCATTTTACCAACGGAAAGTATATTCGTTCTTGTAACTGCTTAATTAACAAAAAATAAAATATGTGTTTTTATGTGTTTTTATGAAGGTGGCGGAATGAAATTATGGCTTTATACCCTAGATTTGGCATGCTTGATCATAATACCATCAAGAGAATGACCATTAACTCATCCAGCTTGGAGTTCGCTTTTGTGCAAACACGCTTTGGCATGGTGGTCGCAAAATTAATTCAATTGAATGGCCTTTTGTTCTGATATGGATTGATTGTCCCGGAAACAGTACTAAGTGCTTAATCAGCTTATATTTTTCATCAAATAGCATTTTGGCACAGAATATTAAGAAATCAACGTTAAATTTTTCCACAACAATTCCATGCAAATTATGGTGGTATATTTGTGTCACTGAGGGACCAGAAATCGGATTGTGCCCTCACGAAAAATGCTTAACTCTCCCTCCTATTTAAATGTTCTTGGTATTACTATTGAAAATGATAAAACGAGCATAACAATCTCATGGAATAGCCTCCCAAACTACCTCGCAAATATTACACCATATGAAAAATTCAGAAGAAACTTGAAACCAAATCTCTTTAAAAACAACTAATCTACTGATAATCCCAGTTCCTCTGACTTCTTTCTCTTTTTCTATGTTTTTTTAAGCGCTTAGAGACTTTCGCATGATTGTGTTATGCGCTATATAAAAGTGTTTCATTATTATTATTATTAACAATGCATTGGGTGTTTGCACATTTCGATACATCATGCAGTCAATTCTTTATAATTATTCCAACTCTGGTTTGAAAGAGATACATCGTGGTGAAGAATAATTGGAGAGAGTTAATCGGTCTCATGATGTGCAAATGTAGAACGTTAGTAGAATGACGTTTCGGCTGCTGTATACTTCTAGTCTTCATCAGACTATAATGAAGATAGACCAGGCAGCACGCGCCTCATTTTGACACAGGAGCGGCCTAGAGCGATCGGGTGCACATTATTGTTCCTAGCGCCATGATTGGTTGTTGCCATTGGCCAATCAGCGGACACGCCATTGTCCCCTGCCATGGCGGCGGCAGGGGGTGCGCTGAGTGGAGTGATCGGGAGGGCCCTATTGCTCCTCGCGTCATAGGAGTGTGATGAAGGCTAGCAGCATACAGCAGCCAAAAGGTCATTCTACTAACGTTCTACGTTTGCACATTGTGAGACAACTGATTAACTCTGTTCCATTATTCCAACTCTCTTGCCTAAAAAGAATACAATCATTAGGGTATTTTATTGAAGCAGAATCTGAGTTATTTTAATTTCTGATTTGATTGTATCAGATTACCTGTGCCTGACTACTGGAATCTGTTACTTGGAGGGATATAAGCGATAGCAATGGTTGCACGGCAGACTTGACGGGCTGTGAGTGGACCGATCCATTGGGGAGGACAGCGTCACAACGTGGAGGCATGCCGGGAGGTTCAGGCGGAAGGAATGGAAATTAAATGAGGATGGGGAGGGTGAAGGCAAAATGAAAAGTAAACACACATTCCATGAGTAATTACAAACAAAAAAATCAAATCCATATTTAAATTTAAGGAATTCTTTACTTTCCTGAGGAATGTATTTTTAGAATAGGATAACCAATAACATTTATCATCTGCTAAAACAAAAAATTGTATGAAAGATGAAATGCGTTCATACATATAATGTAGAAGTTAGTTTCATATTTTTTTTTTCAAATTACTAAATAGCGGCAGGTAAATGTAGAATATGAGGACAGTTCTTGTATTTTTTCCTCATGGCAACTCTAGACTGTTTGTTTAAAAAATTGCTTTTTCAAAAGTTCTTTTAATTCTTTTAATTTGTTAGCTACAATGCACTCAGTCTCATTGAAATGGAGAGAAGTTAACATACATGTATTTATCAAATGATTTTTCTAGTAGTATGGACAGGAATAAAGTTAACAGTGTCTCACCATGTCCCAACAAAGGTTTTGTAAAACATGCATTTTCGTAGGACATTATAGGACATTATTTTTTGTCCAGACTGTAGTTAGGATAATTTTTTACGAAGTTAGCAAAGAATGAAGTTGTATATTACCATCTTAGGTTTACCATTATGTATCATTATCTAATAAGGATGTAGAAAAAAATTATCACTATTCCATTCACTTTCCCACTTTGAAAGTATCGTTTCTGATTTATTAGTATTCTGATGTAAGTAAATTGATGAGATTGTGAATAAAAATCAGATGTTTTCCTCCTTTTTCTGTTATTTTGAGTAAAATATATTG
Source organism: Temnopleurus reevesii (assembly GCA_036244855.1). NCBI lineage: Eukaryota > Metazoa > Echinodermata > Echinoidea > Temnopleuroida > Temnopleuridae > Temnopleurus > Temnopleurus reevesii. Next base: position 40,578 of record BQKZ01000129.1, on the reverse strand, counting down.
TCAGTAAACTAAAGTATCAAAATAATATTAAAGAATATTGTCTTGGTTGATTAAATTTTCATGCACACAAAAGCTGAACCTACAGTTCTGAACACAATCCAACTTTGTTCATACATTTCTCCTTCATCCGCTTTCACATGTTTATTTTGGAAAGAAAGATGTTTACAACTGTCACTTCTTGATCTTAATTTAGCACTAGGTTCATATTACCATCACAAAAATCTTATAGTAAGATGTCTAAAGTAAATGTATCATACCAGTGCTGTAATCTTGGTTTCTTGGGCACTTCTCAGATGCTGCAAAAATAAATAACAATTGAAGAAATACTCACATTATTAAGCAGAATAATAACTAGCATATACAACTCCTCTATAAATAAAAACAAAAACAAAAAACATAACTGTAGTTGTCAAAAGATTCATTTGATGTACAGTGTACATATATGCAGAGAAAGAGAATATTTGAGATTATTGAGATTAGTCCTAAAAAGGACATTAGGACTTTGCTCAGTCCTTCTAATTTTAGTACTAATCTTGAGAAAGATTTTCTTCCCATGGTGATACCGCAAACCTATTTGACAGCTTATCACCATATCATAGAAAATTTGTTCTTCATTGGTCTAGTTGCTTGATGTTTTCTTAGCTATCCTCTTCTTGCTAAAGGTGTCTTAATTTCCTTTAACACTCTACTTACACGTCAACATTTTATTCTCTTCATATAATAATTAAGATTATTTCAAACAAATGACCCCCTCTCTCGAAATTCAACATGTTATTACAATTACAGAATCAATTTGGAGGCTTTCATGCTAAATCAGAGAATCCCCAGTTTGATATGCATTAATGACCTAACTTTTCTTATCTTCACCATGAAATTCATCCCCGTTCTACATGTACTCAGGTGCTATATTAGTTTCCTGGTAAATGGAGATTGCAGTAACAGATCACTGAGTACCTACCTGTCATGCTAGCATGCTCCAAAAGGACTTGAGAATATGTATGCATTCCTTACTTACATAAATCTAATGACTAGCTTGACAATAAAACATCTTTATAAGAAAAACTACTCTGGAGCCTTAAGAATAAAATTCATGATAAGTATAAAAGTTCATTGCAGAGATGCCACCTATTCCAAAACATGCATGAGGCAACAACAATTTGTGAATAACAAAACACCTCCATAAAATTGAGAGAAAATATGACAACAATAACCATGCTCTCAGCAATTCACTTGTGATTAAATCCTTGAATTCATATGAAAATACATCTCCTGCGTATTCCAGGAGGGTGTTTCATCAAGATTTGTCGCAGCGACAAGGGGTCATTTTCCGACAGTTCCCATAGCAACTGTCAGCGATAGTGCTTTTCATCCAATCACAATCAAGGAATCTGTCAGCACTGACTAATTGTCTCTGCGACAAATCTTGATGAAACACCCTCCCGGAGGTTTTGAATATCTGACATGGTGCTTCCTTTGGTATTAGGAAATATAAACATCATTATCATCATTATTTCATACCACTTTATGTAGCTCAACCAGACTACACTGATTGCTATCAATGATCTCGCCATCTACACTGGGTACTAGGTCGAGTTCCAGCCTACAGTTTCCCCAGTCTACTCTGTTCATGATGGTGCATTTGACTTCCTTGCTCTTTGCCAGAGTGAGGTTCATGGAGAGGAGCTGGCTTCGAAGGTCAATCACTTCCAACATGATCTTCTTTAACTCCTTGAACCAGTCCATGTTGTGCCTCTGCAATGACAATAAAAATGATGATTATGACAATGATTATGATAATGATTTTAATAATGATTATGATTATGATAATGATCATGATGATATTCAGGATGATCCTCTTCACTTTCTTGCTCTTCGCCAGAGTGAGGTTCATGGAGAGGAGCTGGCTTCGAAGATCAATTACCTCCAACATGATCTTCTTCAACTCCTTGAACCAGTCCATGTTGTGTCTCTGAAATGACAATAAGAATGATGATTAGGATTATGATAATGATTATAATTATGACTATGATGATATTCAGGATGATCCTCTTCACTTTCTTGCTTTTCACCAGAGTGAGGTTCAAGGAGAGGAGCTGGCTTCGAAGGTCAATAATCTAAACATGATCTTCTTTAACTCCTTGAACCAGTCCATGTTGTGTCTCTGAAATGATAATAGTGAGGATGATGATTAAGATAGTATAGACAATAATAATAATGATGATCATCATGATGATCATTATGATCCTACTGTGCACTTGACTTGCTTACAGCATACTCTCTACCAAGGCATAAAATTTGTCAGTCCATTTTGAATGATAATAATGATAGCAATGTTATTAATGATGATGATGATGATGATGATGATGATGATGAGGATGAGGATGATGATGATGATGTTGATGTTGATGATGATGATGATGATGATAATGATGATGACGATGATGATGATGATAATGATGATAATGATGACAAACATAACCTCTTAACTGTTGATAATCTTTTGAGTTAAGATTGGCCATTTTACATACATCGTAACAAAATCTGTTGAAAAGGACTGTACAAAAATACGAATAATTTTCAAGTAGTGTTCCATTGCAAATTTTTGATGACAAGCTCTTCCTATAATAAAATCAAATTACTCTATCTCGTTAAAAACTTAACTGTCAGAAACTGCCCCTCATGTTATGAGCAAAACTGTCAGAAAACAATCTTCAAGTTATTCCTTAAACTACCCGAAAGCACCCTGTGTAATATTAAGCAGTCTATCACACTGACACTTGTTCTGCATACCTCCACATTGCATGCTATTGGACACTCTTTCAAATACTACATGTAAGGCGCTATTTTACTTTATTTGGAATCTTGTTCAAAATACAACATCATTGTACTATCTGTCAGGGAGTAAACCTTCAAATTTTGTGGAATCCCTAGTTGCAGAAGGGTTAATGTTGAAACATTACTTGACCATACAGTGTGAAATACACAATTTTAGTGGGAAAATAGTAATCTTATTTAACATATAGGATTAAAAACTTTTAAATTGGAATCATTCTACAATCATACATTCTGCACAAATGGAAAACCTGCGATCTCAAATCATAAGAACATGTACATCCTTGATAAAATATTGTGCAAGTGAGAATTCTTTGCTTACCTTTAATCATTGTAATGCTAAAAAACAATGTGGTCACTTCACTGGGCCACATTCATTGTTCTAAGATTTAATAGTGATAACAGGTAGCAAGGAATTCTGATTTGCGCTGTACTTAATAAGATAAAATTCTTGTTCCTTGAGAATAATGGTAATGTGGCCTACATGTAGGATGTAAATGCAAAACATGACTCATGCTTGAAATCAATCCACGGATAAGTGGATGCGTCACTCTACATCGCAAGTCTACATTAACATTGCCTTTACATACTGAATGCAATGTTCTCCAGACCTAATTTATGAACACAAAATACATGAATCTTAAATTTTTAAAAGGGATTTTAGGCATGAAATTACTACAGGAAGGATACACATGTGTATTAACAAATCTTATAAAATGACTTGTGTGCCAAGTTTAATGATCTATCATGTACAATGTATTGATTTTAAGTTGTGTTTGATCGTTTGTTATTCTTTTTAATCGCGCATAATGTGTCCCTGGGGAGAGTAGTTACTGGAAAGGCTCACCTGAAATAATAAATATATAAATAAACAAGTGCTTTTCCATCAGAACAAAATGTTAAGCAATGTCCTTTAGAAGGAACATCTGATTAATAATCATATTTCCAAAATGTTTCTTCAATGTCATTTGGCTTATATTAATGTTGATATTATGAACTATATCAGTGCCTTTTTTAAATGATGAAATCAATTCATGTTTCCACCACTTTTTACTTTATCATTCATTTGTACATGTCACAAGTTCAAAGAGGAACCGCACATCCTGTTCATTATTAGTAAATTTACAGCCAACTTTGCCTCCATTGAATCTGTTTAGACTGAAAAAATAGAAAGGAAAGAAATGATGACTGATGAGTCCAAAGTATAGAACATCTATGTACAATAAACTATACTTTATCAATTTAGATGACTTGTTCAACTAAGGCAGTTCATTGTACAACAACATTGAATTTTAAATTGTACTTGGACAAAATAAATAAACTGGTAGATAATGTGAAAAATTTGGACAAATATGCAAGTGAGAGCAGACAGCTGAGTTATGAAGTGTCTGATTCATCTTATATTGCAGTATGTATCTGCAGTGCTCAGAACATATTGATTTATTGTGAATTTGTGTAAATCACTTATAATATGATTTATTCAACTTAAACATGGTTCATTGCATAACAACATTGAATTTGAAATAGTGTTTGGACAAAATAAATAAATTGGTAGATAATGTGAAAGTTTGGACAAACATGTTTAGTGAGAGCAGACAGCTGAGTTATGAAGTGTCTGATTCATAGATCTTATAATACAGTATGTATCTGCAGTGATCAGGAAATACAGTATTGATTTATTGTGAATGTATGTAAATCACTTTATAATATGATTTAAGCATAGTTCATTGTACATGTAGAACAACCTTGAATTTGAGATTGGACTACATAAATAAATTGGTAGATAATGTGAAATTTTGGACATGAGTGAGAGCAGACAGCTGAGTTGTGAAGTGTCTGATTCATCTTTCCAACACTTATAACGCAGTATGAATCTGCCGTGCTCAGGAAACATTGATTCATTGTGAATTTGTGTCCTTCCCCGGGCATTAGATGAGGAAGTTTTTTGCCTTTGTTTACAGACGTGGGGGAAGTCGTCGAGTGCCGATGATTAAATTCAAATTAAAACCTAAATCACATTTTCACCCTGAGATGGCTTCTGTTTATGTTATTCAAGGTCAATTGCAAGAAGATTGTGTGCATATAAATACTGAAATTAACAATTTTATATAAAACAGACAACATGAAACAAAAAATAAGTATACATTGTACAATGCAACAATATGCAAGTACCTGTGTCAATGGATTTTTTTACTGAAATTTCTTCCTTTTCAGAAAGAGGATACAGAAACTTCCTCTTTAATACAGAGAAAACACTACATTCCACAGAATTATTTGTTGCTCAACCTGATGTTACTACAAATATAACTGTAGAATCAAACGGATATCTGGATATATCTGCTGAGTCTCTTGATATATCTGCTGAGTCTCTATTACGATCAATTTGAAATTCTAACACTTCCAGGTAAATTGCAACAAGATGCCACATTGTGCAATTTACAGTGTATGGTGAAACTTTCTTAGTAATGTAGTGTAAAATTACTGATAATATAACATGTATACTGTACTGTAGTTCAGCAGGTAAAGATCATTTACAGTAAGAATATTTAACTTTTACATTTTCCTGAAATAATTATGTGGAGGTCTTCTGTACATTAACAAGAGTTGTCCACTAATCTATTAAAATATACAAGAGGTCAAAATTTAAATGTGAATAATACAGTTCAGCTGACCAAAAGTGAGAGAAACATGATAATATTGACCATTCTCTCAGCAATTCATTAGTGATAAAATCCTTTGATTAATATTCCCATGTATACATGTATTCCAAAATGTTGGGATCTATCCATTAATAAAAACTAAAGCAATATGAAAACTAAAGCAACATTGGATTGATTTTTATTTTTTTTTAAATGATACAATGGCACTGGCAGGTGCGTGATTTCATATACAGTGTACTATGCATTCTTTATACACAAATGTAAGGTTGTTCTTGACAACCCAAAAGGTAGAATTGAGGCTTGTTCAACATAGCAACAAGTATTTAAATAGATAGAAATTGGATTCCTATTATTGTAGTCCAATTGTTACAATGTTCAAGAAAACCACATTACTATAAAACGTGCATGAATTTGATTCTATTAGTAAACCAGTCTATGGGGGAGGGGGGCAATGGGGACAGCTTGATTTTCCTGTCGGGCAAATAAGCAAGAGAAAGAAGGGCTTCACTTTCCTTTGCCCTCCCCCATACATGTAACTACATGTACGTTGTAGGGGGAACAGAAGGTACACTATTAAAATGCTATCTACATAGGGAACAATGATTCACCGCCCCCCCCCCCTAATCTGCCTTGCACTGGCACACTTAAAATTTAGAGGGCCTTTGAACCCTATATCACATTCCCTATCCACTTCGAATACTAAACAATACACATTGGAATTTGCATGAGAGTTGTAGGAAGTAGATATTCAAAATAAAACTTGCTGTTGAAATACAAATTTCCCAAATTAAAGGTATTTATCAATTATTGTCATAATGAAGGAATTGATGCATTATTAGCTCAAGTACATGTATTCAGAAATCATCCTCCATGCATAATAGTTCTTACAGTTGTACAATATGGAGTGGGGATTATTATGAAGGCCAGAAATAAATAAGAACAGTTTCATAAATCTGCAAAACTGTACGTAATCAGCTACTGCTAGCATAATCATCCATATCACATTTGCCATAAATCACGTATTTCTGGGTTTATTTCGAACCAAAAATGATTGAACAAACTCAAATTTGCTATTTAAAATTTATGTGAGAAATTTAAAGTGCCACCTCTCCCATTACTCATCTTTCATTTCAAATAGAATGTTGAAAAGACAAAGTTCATGTTATACAGTAACACCCTTGTTCTAATAAAGCTGAAATTCTGTACTACATACATGTAGGATACCTAAGAGCCTCTAATTAAAATCTATTTCAAGCATATTTATTATTAAAGCAGAGTTCCTTTGGGGCCTTGGTATACCTGCAATGTAATATCCCCCTTTTGGAACCTTCCATTTAAAGCAGCTAAATTGATGGGGTCATTTGTTCCACAAATCATTTGATGACAACAAATTATCAGTGCGTGAGGGTAATTACTTCAGTCTTTATCTTTAAGTATGTCTTCTAAGGTATGTATTGTATAGTGTATGTCATAAAAGTGAGAACTGGTACACCCTATCATTTTTCTAAGTATTTACAAATACTGCATTACTTATTGCTAGTTACCAACATTATTACCGTTTTGGAACTGAAGAAATAGTTTTTAACTTTTAGGAGAAAATTTGTACTTTTGAGGGGTTAAAACAATAGAATATAAAGAGAAGAGAAGGGGACTTGAAGAGACCTTTGACTTATTTGACTTACAGTGTAATACATTTATAATAATAATAATAATAATGAACTACTTTTATATATATGTAGCGCTTATCATCTCTTCATGAGAATTCCCTAACCGCTCTACAATTGCAGCATTATTACCCTGGCTTTAGCAGTGCAGCTATTAGGCGCATAAGCTTTTTAAAGGAATAAATCCCTACCAGGTACCCATTCACCTCACCTAGGACGAGTGCAGCACAATGTGGATGAATTTCTTGCTGAAGGAAATTAACGCCATGGGTGGGGTTCGAACCTACGACCCCCTGGTTAAAAGGCAAGAGTCAGAACCACTACACCACTTCCCCAAGGTTAACTGTAGTTTGATCAGTGTTGTATACAAACTACCCTGGAAGTGCAAGGTACATTACTTTTTATGACATACTAAAGTACAGTGTATATGAATAAACCATGAGCCTTGAACGGAATTACGACTTTCGATAACCAGATTGTCTCCGCACAGAAATCCCATCGATTATATACACCTAATCAACACTTCATCAACCCACTCATCAGGGTTTGATTAAAAACTCGTTCAAGCTTGGCTGCAGCTCATATGTCTGATACTATGCATTTATATCGGTCATGGCACGTCCATTTACTTTCCATTAATAATGATCTGCTGTATTTGAGATGTACTTGTAATCTATTTAATCTAATAATAATTACAATAATTATGTGATATCTAGCTGAAAATTATTTTTGATAGACAGGTGTTTCTAAAATACCTATTGTATCTGTAGTGCTTGTAATTATAGATTTTTTTTCTTTTTTTGCATTCTTTTGACACCATACTATGGCTCACAATATTGAGAATTCCAAAAAGTTTATTGCAGCAATAATATTCATTTGTTGGTTTTCCCATCAAATGTGGAACCTATTGTTGGTAAATAGGTCTTCCTTTTTTAAAATCCATAAATTTCCTGGTTCATGACAGACTGTGATATACATAAGATTGAATTTTAATGGATAATACCTTGATTTTATCCTTAAGACTTGAAGTGTTAGGCATAAAAGAAAAAGAAAGGAAAATAATGACTATTTTCTTGGTCATATTTGTAATAATATGCTCAATTAAAATACTGAATTAAATAAATAATGAGTAATACTTCCTGAATAAATTCATTTTAACATGCTTTCATTTAAATCATCCTTATAGGATATTGTTGTAATAGTTATACACACTTACATGTAATTACCATACAACCGAGCTAAGCCTTCTCACAAAGCCTTCTCATGAAGAGTCAGAGAAATATTCTATTTTCAACTGCAAGCATAGATCTTATTTCATAGTTTTGCTTCCTTCTTTTAATGTCAATTAGATAAATACAGAGTGCCACTTTCTACGCACCACAAATCATATTCGTAATTCTTAGCTACACATAAATAATGTCAATTGGAATAATCATACTTTAATATTTGATGCTATCACGCAATGGCATTTTTGATGAATTACAAAGTGACCGGACAAAATAAACTATGGTAATATACAATGCAATTTCTTCTTGAATATATAAAAAGATCATTTTGCCTTAGTTCCAGTAATAATCTACATTCTAGTAAAAGCATGAGATCAGAGTGAATTCAGGGCTGCCAACACTGTAGGATACACAATCATTTTCATCACTTTCCTTTGCAGGGTGGTACGGAAGGCAAAACTAAATTCTACACTATTATTTAATTTCTACACTATAATTTGAATGAAAAGAGTAATATACTTGCATCAGCTGAATCAAATATCCTGTTCATTGGACAACGGTACCTTGGTTTTGAGTTGCAAAAGAATTTTCTCTAAATACCACAAATTTCTGCAGGGATATTTTAGGTCTTATTTTGGAATAGCATAGATATTTAGATCAGCCTCAGGTACCTGTAATGCAGCAATTTGGAAAGTTTTGGCATAATTTCTTTCTATTCCATTCTGTATCGATTTGCTTCATTGTTATGCACAGTTAAGCACAGAAGAGAAGGCTACCATTTACCTAGGTTTCACAATAAAGATAATACATGAAAACAGGTAAGCTATTCGGAAATGCTGGTTGAAATTGATCAGAGGGCATGAAAATTATCTTCATGTAGAATTCAATATACATCAATATTTAAAAAAAAAAAGCAAGCCTAAATTCAGGTTTGTGCCTGAAAACTGGCATCCCTATGTACATGTACTACCTTGGTAGCTAAAATAAAGGGTGGATTATGATGTCTCATGCAAAAGGTTGGCAGCTCTGTGTTTTAGATAGTGAGATTGGGTGTAAAAGTGATAGGTTGATTTTAGGCTTTTGCTTTTGAATTTTTGGCATCCCTGTTTAGCCTGAATTTTGATATCTCATGCACAAAGTTGGCAGCCCTGTGATTTAGAATGAGTGTAAAAAGTGATTGGTCGAATTTAGGCTTTTGCTTTTGAAAATTGGTATCCTTGGTACAGTAGTGAAAATAAAGGGTGGATCTTGATGTCTCATGCACAAGGTTGGCAGCCCTGTGAATGGAATAGTTAGGTTGAGTGAAAAAGTGATAGGTTGATTTTAGGCTTTTACCTGAAAGTTGCCATAAACTTGGTATAGTAGCTAAAATTAAGGGTGGATCTTGATGTCTCATGCACAAGGTTGGCAGCCCTGTGAATTTAGATTGGGTGTAAAAATGATAGGTTGGTTGATTGTTTCTTACCATGAAGCGTTCCACGAAGATGACATGCCACTCTCGTAGGACCAGCGTCACTTCCTGAATCAGAGGCTCGTTGGCCTTCCGGCGCCGTTCTTCCTCTCTATCAGTACATCAGGCAAATGGAAGAAAACATACATCAAAAGTTAGGCTGAACTTAGCATGTAGAGCCTTACTGACATGACATGTATAGATAAGTTCATTTTGGTTTACATCCTTACAAAATATGTATTGCAATCCTAGGGAATTCTGTTATTACAAGGGAAATAAATCAATGTTCAAGAGTTGTTCAAAAGTTATTAAAGGAGGACTCTCAGCCAGGAAAATCTTGATCTTATTGAAAAGGCAAAAATCAGAAACAAAGATTTAAAAAAAAAAGTTTGAATGAAATCAGATAACAAATAAGAAAGTTTTGAATCACTTCTTTTTAGAAAATAAAAGTTTAATGTCCATAAAATGCAAAACTGGCAATCTTTACTTTCAATTGATTTTTCCCTTTCTAAAGTCTTTAGAATGGTCACTACATTGTGCCTTACAATGCAGTTTTTCATATCATTCAGTATAAAGTATAACCAATACCCACATTTGTATTTATAATAGGCGGGTTTACTTATATATTCAAATTTATGTGCGTTTAACTTAGTTACACGGTATTCCATAGACCGGTTGATAACAATAAGACTACAATACTTGGAATCCAGTTTGCATACATTACTTGTTGCTATGTCGGGCAAGCCTCGGGCAAGCTTTCGGGTTGTCANCTGTAGTTAGAATTAGTTTCCCACTAAATTCACTTTTTTGCATTCCAGGCAGTTTACAATTTATCATTTTTAATAGATTTTCACATTGTCATAAAATTTAAATAATATTCCATTTCAGAAGTGAATACAAAAGTTAGACAAAATTTTGAATCATCCTGTGCCATTTCAGATATAGTTCGATTTGGATAATTACTTGAGGATCATTTTAATATTAATAATAAGCAATCAATTACAAATGAAATTGCAATGATTTGTCTGCAGAAGTTGTTGCTAACAATGTATATGAATATGAAATTTACTCAGTGAATTATTGGCAAAATATTCCAACCTGAAAAAAAGCATGGTAATCTAATTCTATTTTACCGAACAGAAAGCCTTTCAACATCACTTTCAACATTATTCAGACTCTCAGATATGTTTTTCTGCATAGCAGAGTGATTCCCGTTCTGTAATTTGTGTTCATAATATGTACATAATATGCACAATCATATTAAAAATTTACTGTTGAATACTCCTTGGAAGTACAAGTGCTGTTGGTTGGTTCCTACATGTACATTGTATAACTAATTTTTACCGCAACCAGATTGGGAATTCAAGTTCCCAGAAAACTTTCCTGAAGACTTATTTCCATGGACCTAGAATACTAGAACGTAGCATGGTTTTCCACTTGACAACATCCCTCAAGAATCGACAACGTTCTGATGGAATTAGATTTATGTACAGCATTAATAAATGCCCTCCCCCCACAAACAATTATTTTATCAACTGCTTCCTCGCTGTTGTACACATGTGTGTATCTTTTCTGGAACTGTCCTATGGGTGTTATTAATATGTCCCTGGGAAATAGCCTTCTACAATGTTTTCCTTGGATTACACTCGTAGTTGTTTTTTTTAGAAACATTTTTACCTAGTTTAGTGCTCTTAAAAATATCAATGCCTAAGCTATCCATGCACACTATTATTGTGAATTATTTCTAGATTTGGGCAAATGTAAGCTCTCTCCCTGTTACATTACCTGAAACTGGATATCTTGATACGAAGATACACAAAAACAGCCATTCTAAGTCCTAGGTATCTTAACCTTTGTCAAAGTCAGGTACATTGTATGGTCTGAAAAACACTTAATTTTTTTTATTATGTGTTGTTGCTATTCTCAATACTCATATTAACTGGACTCGCCTGTACGTACCTACATTAACTAAAAAAATCTAGGCATTTAACATCTGAATCATGGTTACGATTAAAAAATGTAAAACTATGCAGTGTGTATTCTATGTGACATGATTTTTTCATGTCAAAAGGAGTTATTCTTTACACTATTTATCATCTACATTTAAGTATTTGATAATATTTGAAGATAATCATAATATACTTGCTCTTTTATTAAACTTTATTACCACTTGACAGAGGGATAGAATACAAAGAACTTTGGCTCACATAAAATAATTCTTAAGATTTTGACTGCAATCTATCTTCAATTCATATTACCTTTGATAGATACTATGTATTATTTGAAAAATACTACATCAATGAATCAAATTATCATTAGTTTTGTAGTTTGATTAGATACTATTACATTTTTAAACTACTTAAAATAATTGGAAATGCTAAAGGGTTGAACATTTTGAGTCATAGTAATCTTCTACCAGGGAAAACCTTGGCTTGAATTCTAAAAATTCCGTCCGACATGCCTCTTTCATGTCGGACGGAAAAAATGTCAAAGTGATTTTAAGTCAGTTTCTTGAAAGCATATTCAAAAAATACTTTTTGTGCTTGAACTATACCTAAATCATTGATACTTGACTAGGAAGAATCAATGAAATTCTCAGTAGTTTTTTGCAGAAATAACTTCTTGTAAAAATTTTCCATGTCGGACGGAAAAATATGGGTTACCAATTTCTA
>BQKZ01000129.1:12410-25394 GCA_036244855.1 Temnopleurus reevesii | reverse complement strand
CATTACTTGTTGCTATGTCGGGCAAGCCTCGGGCAAGCTTTCGGGTTGTCAAGAACAACCTTTGTGTTAGAGGTATGCATAAAATTTGCATCTATTAGTAAACCCGCCTATTGAGAGGATACTGGAAGTGAAGAATGTGCTAACCATCATAAATGCAGTTTTGAAGACGAAAAAAAAAACACTTGAAAATTTGTTTCATGATATAAGTGACGGAATAAAATCTAAATCAATCAGTTAACTTATTTTTGTCTCATAAATTGAGAGAAAAATTATTGTAAGGATGAAAAAGGAGAATTCATTTAACCCAATTCTTGTGACATTGAAGTTAAAATTTCACTGTATTCCATTGACCCCTTCAACTGTATCAGCTTTGCATTTAGGAAATCTATCAAACTTATCTTGCAGATACACTGTACTCTGTGTTTAATATGCATAAAGGATAATGAACCAAGGATACAATACATGTATATAGGATTGTGGTTTAGAATATGTACATATGATTGACAAAAGGCACAAGTAGTGTACATGTGTATGGAAAATCAATATGAATCACAACTGAGCACTGAATAAGCGTGAAGATCCAATTCTGGAGTTCCATTGTGAGAGTAGTTCAAATGAACCAGATCTAGTCATGAAATATTGGTTACAGGAAATCAGATTTGTGCATAATGGTGTAACCCTTATTCACCTCCATTGCATTTCATTGTACACATTGTCAGCATACAGGTCACAATATAGGAAACCGATAAAGACTAAAATAGATCCATTAGAACAGATGTAGGAACCTTGTCTCTAGGCTACACTCAATTTGGTTTCTGTTTCTGAAGTACAATGTACAGGCATGTTGTCTGTCATCCATGTTCATACTTGGTACATAAAGACTTGAAAATATATACTTTACATGTACAAGTACTGTATGTATGCAGCTGACACCTGAGATAGTATAGACAACGTAAAATGGGGTGCTTACATTGTACATGTAGATTGAAGTGATCAAGAAGATGCTAAAGTTCTGACAAGTTTAGATTTAGCATTTTTATAAGAAATCAGAAGAGAAAGAATTAAATGGATACAGATTTATAATTCAATAATTCCAGTCTAAAATACCAAAAGCAACTTCCCTGAGTATTCCACTTTGAATACATGCCAAAAATTCTATAGCCAAAGTAGGAAACTATTTTTAGTCTTATTATATATATTATACAGAGCTCTAAGATAAAGTATTCTCAAGAATCATTCCATACTTTATTTCTTTTAATTCCATGACAACGAATTTGAAACTAATGAATATGAACACCTGAAATGCTTTATAGCATTCCGTCATTTATGCTCCCCCCCCCCCCCTCTTCGCAAACAATGAAAAAGGAAATCTGTGGGTTTTGAAACCTATTTATTTGCCATTTGACATTGTACATTGTGTTAAAAGTGGTAGCATTAAAGCATTTCAAGGGTGTTTCTCACATTAAAAGCTTGTCTTCAAATACTATTATGAATAACAATGGAAGCTTTATAAAATATAACTAATGATAAAAGTCACAGCTAACATTTAACCTGTAACCAAGACTTGAAAAAATAGTTTTGTTTCCTGTTTCTCGTTGGATTCCAAGACTAACATCAGGAATATCTGTGTGTGTTTTTTCATATTGAATAGTTATTAAAATATGTATATTTATGGGGACAATCTAAATTGTATGGTCTATCAAAAGGTCACTGTGAATAAAACTTGAAGATGGCCTTCCGAGGTTAGCATCAAAGCAAGTCCAATCTTATTTACCTTGCATGCATGTAGGATTCTGACTCAGAATCGATGTGAGTTAATCAACAATTAATCTGTAAATGTACACATTGCAGATTTTGGGCCTAAACAGTATTTTGGAAATCCAAGGTCATCTCACCTCCATGTACAATACAGGCATAGGGTATAAAACATCAAACATGTACATTGTCTGAGTGCTTCACGATTCTCATTACACGATTCTCATTGAAAGCTTCCCATAAATACAGACACTATTCTGTCATATTCACTCATGCTTGACACAATAATATATAGAAATGAATTATTCATTCGCACAGTACATAACATATAATCAAACATAAACTCTGGTATTTGCAACAACCAAAAATGAAATGTTTTAAAGGAGCAATCCAACATACGATAAACATTTTAAAATCAATTCCAACTATTTGCTATGGAAGTTAGATACAGTAATGGTATCTGAGCTAGAATTTAGCTATGAAACTATTGTACAAGGATGCTTTAAAAAATACACTTTTATGTAGTAATACAATTTCAGAAAATTCTTTGCTGATAGTGATAGATTTGTCTATATTTTCATTTCATTGTATAATGATGTTCCACTCATCATCTCCTGAAGATGATCTTAATAAAGGATGAAAAATTGAAATAACTCAAGATAGCTCTACTTAAAGTGATTATTCTTACTTCTTGCACACTTTTGTAATCATTACTGGTCCCATGTTTTACTGCAGATTACATGTACATATTTCTATATAACTCGTCTTTATTACACATGAGCCTCCTTATTCATTAGTATCATACAAGACAAACTTGTTAAAATATCAATAAACAAAGTAATTAAATCTGAACATAAACTGCAACAGTGAAAAAAGAAATCTGAAAAAATTGTGTTATAATTTTCAATACTTACCCATCTAGTGGTGGATCTCTTATATGTACAAGTGATGTTGGGAATATTCCCTATGAAAAGAAGGAAACAAAAATAATGAGGCTTAAAGTGACATATGGTTCCAAACTCATTATTCTAAAGAAAAACTTTAAACAAAATAAGAGATATTTAACAAAAGTATTGAAATAGATATGTCCCTAATCATTTGAAGTCCAAGCCAAGCTTATTCGTATCATAAACTGACTGCGTTTGGCAAACTATTCAGTGCATTCAATAATCATTTTCATTTCTAATATGGCAAATAAGATGAATGAATTATTCATAATTAACAACCAGAATTACGAAGCCAAAATACTTTATGCAAATATATGATTGTGGGGATTCTAGCACTTTCGGGGGTTAATAATGACCTTACATTAGTTTGTACCATTCCTGAAACTACGTATCTGTAGGAAGTTCATGAAAGCCTTTTCCTACGATTAACGATTGGTGTTTTGTTATGATAGGGTCTTCTCTGGCTGAATAAGGAAGTGATACTCCATATTTCATATTTTCTTTACCAGTAACATGGGTACCGCATTGTACATAAAATAAAACCAAGGAACAAAGGCAAAGTAAACGACTCCCCACTCAAGCTTAGACAATGGCTCTTACAGCGAAGAAAGAAAGGCAATTCACTGTCATCCTGCTGTCATTTCTTTGCAGAATGACTGAAAATGATTTGTGTGTGTGTNCCCCCCCCCCCCCCCCTCTTCGCAAACAATGAAAAAGGAAATCTGTGGGTTTTGAAACCTATTTATTTGCCATTTGACATTGTACATTGTGTTAAAAGTGGTAGCATTAAAGCATTTCAAGGGTGTTTCTCACATTAAAAGCTTGTCTTCAAATACTATTATGAATAACAATGGAAGCTTTATAAAATATAACTAATGATAAAAGTCACAGCTAACATTTAACCTGTAACCAAGACTTGAAAAAATAGTTTTGTTTCCTGTTTCTCGTTGGATTCCAAGACTAACATCAGGAATATCTGTGTGTGTTTTTTCATATTGAATAGTTATTAAAATATGTATATTTATGGGGACAATCTAAATTGTATGGTCTATCAAAAGGTCACTGTGAATAAAACTTGAAGATGGCCTTCCGAGGTTAGCATCAAAGCAAGTCCAATCTTATTTACCTTGCATGCATGTAGGATTCTGACTCAGAATCGATGTGAGTTAATCAACAATTAATCTGTAAATGTACACATTGCAGATTTTGGGCCTAAACAGTATTTTGGAAATCCAAGGTCATCTCACCTCCATGTACAATACAGGCATAGGGTATAAAACATCAAACATGTACATTGTCTGAGTGCTTCACGATTCTCATTACACGATTCTCATTGAAAGCTTCCCATAAATACAGACACTATTCTGTCATATTCACTCATGCTTGACACAATAATATATAGAAATGAATTATTCATTCGCACAGTACATAACATATAATCAAACATAAACTCTGGTATTTGCAACAACCAAAAATGAAATGTTTTAAAGGAGCAATCCAACATACGATAAACATTTTAAAATCAATTCCAACTATTTGCTATGGAAGTTAGATACAGTAATGGTATCTGAGCTAGAATTTAGCTATGAAACTATTGTACAAGGATGCTTTAAAAATACACTTTTATGTAGTAATACAATTTCAGAAAATTCTTTGCTGATAGTGATAGATTTGTCTATATTTTCATTTCATTGTATAATGATGTTCCACTCATCATCTCCTGAAGATGATCTTAATAAAGGATGAAAAATTGAAATAACTCAAGATAGCTCTACTTAAAGTGATTATTCTTACTTCTTGCACACTTTTGTAATCATTACTGGTCCCATGTTTTACTGCAGATTACATGTACATATTTCTATATAACTCGTCTTTATTACACATGAGCCTCCTTATTCATTAGTATCATACAAGACAAACTTGTTAAAATATCAATAAACAAAGTAATTAAATCTGAACATAAACTGCAACAGTGAAAAAAGAAATCTGAAAAAATTGTGTTATAATTTTCAATACTTACCCATCTAGTGGTGGATCTCTTATATGTACAAGTGATGTTGGGAATATTCCCTATGAAAAGAAGGAAACAAAAATAATGAGGCTTAAAGTGACATATGGTTCCAAACTCATTATTCTAAAGAAAAACTTTAAACAAAATAAGAGATATTTAACAAAAGTATTGAAATAGATATGTCCCTAATCATTTGAAGTCCAAGCCAAGCTTATTCGTATCATAAACTGACTGCGTTTGGCAAACTATTCAGTTCATTCAATAATCATTTTCATTTCTAATATGGCAAATAAGATGAATGAATTATTCATAATTAACAACCAGAATTACGAAGCCAAAATACTTTATGCAAATATATGATTGTGGGGATTCTAGCACTTTCGGGGGTTAATAATGACCTTACATTAGTTTGTACCATTCCTGAAACTACGTATCTGTAGGAAGTTCATGAAAGCCTTTTCCTACGATTAACGATTGGTGTTTTGTTATGATAGGGTCTTCTCTGGCTGAATAAGGAAGTGATACTCCATATTTCATATTTTCTTTACCAGTAACATGGGTACCGCATTGTACATAAAATAAAACCAAGGAACAAAGGCAAAGTAAACGACTCCCCACTCAAGCTTAGACAATGGCTCTTACAGCGAAGAAAGAAAGGCAATTCACTGTCATCCTGCTGTCATTTCTTTGCAGAATGACTGAAAATGATTTGTGTGTGTGTGTGTGTGTATGCATAGGATTGAACGAAAAGTTGGGTAATTTGTCCAATTTCTTTGTCCTTTAATACATTGATACCATGACTACAAAACATGGAATGGGAGACCCAACAACTTCTCCCCTTGTCATCAAATTTTCTGAATAGATGCCAAAAAATGACTAGCTGTCATCATGATTAGCAACCAGATTATATCCAAAAGTGATTATTTTGGAGGTAGAGGATAGATTTACTCATAACTCTGATTTACTCATAACTCTGATAAATGGAAAGTGACAGTATCAAGTCAGACCAGTGAATGTAGCAGGAAATCTCTTCCTTTCTACATCCCATCTCACTCTGACTGAGCAGGTCTTCGTCATGAAATTCTCTAAAGGACTTTGACATATTTTCAATTGAACTTTCTTTATACATATATAAATGTACAAAAATGATATAATTCAACATAAATGTTTGTTTAAAATTACCTCATCAGATATATTGCCTTTTTATTGATGCATGTAGTATAGTATACAGTAGCTTTATATCGCTACTAATTTCTGGGATATTTTATCTGCATAAAATCTGTTTATTTCAAAATATCTTAAATTTAAAGTATCTTTAAAAAAAACACTTAAAATTTTGTAGCATAAAATTGATCTATTGCATTTGTATTGCAATTCGCATCTGTATGATTTTATATTGTAACAAAAATCGCAATGATCTTTACTATTCTATAAACCATTATCTATCTATTGTTCTGTCTAAAGATCTACAATTTTAGTTTGTATAACTCAGTATTCCCAGCTGAAAAAGAATGGGCTGCATGTACATTGCAAGTATGAGTCCGCCGTACAAGAAATGAGTGTTATCTAGCCTATCAAACCTGAAGTACATGTACATGTATTTTACATAACGACTGGCTGAACATGAATACAGACTGACAATATACAACATTGGTATCATAAAAGGATCTTGTGTGATTCATTCTCAATGGGTACCCAAAACAGCCTGCTGCTACATTTAGTACAGGTTTTATGCTAAGTTTCAAGAATATATCCATGGAGAAAAAATTGAAATGGTTTCTTTTGAGCCAACATTTTTTGGGTTCAGCTGGTTGGTGATTCAATGTATTATGATTTTGATCCTCGGGCATATTCCAGAATAGTAAAGTTGAGGACTCGAAGGCCTTATGGCAGGAGGGGCAGAATGATTTTGTAATGGGTGGGGGGGGGGCACCATAAAAACAAAACACATTGCATTCGCTCTCCCATACATCTACACGCACAAAAGTATTGGAGGGCAAAAGGAGAGCAACCCCTCCCCCAGCCCTAATAGCACCCGTCTCTGTTAAACTGCCATAGCCCAGAATATAAATTGGATTACACACAGCAGTAAAAAAAATTATTGTTGTTGAAATATCTATGAATTAAAAAAATAATAATAATACAAAATAAATACACTATGCATTATAAAGGGTATCATTTACAGAAACAGAATGACTTTCTGAATAGCCAACTCTGCTTTATAAGACATAATTGTTCCTCGGTTTCAAAGTAGGCCTACAGGTTGATTGTGACTGCAAATGATTACTAACCCATGACGAGCCAGCCCTATATCAGTCACACGATCCATACAAATTGGGTCCATACAATATGACTAACCACTATCCCACCAGGGTGTCTGCACTATCGACAGTTTTGGAATTACCTTGCTGCTTCTGATCTGGCAATATCCATGAAGCCTTATCAGAGCTTTATCATACTTATTTGTAATGTAGCGACATTTAGTGTGTATGAATCAACAAGCCAACAGGTTTTGGTGATTTGGGGAGGGCAAACACAACTGTTTAAGGAATTATCTTTTTTAATTGTCACTGTGAAGACCAAGCTCATGTTTTTTAGCTCAGGATTATTTTTCGCATCAGCGTGATGAGGGACAAGAGTAGGTCTTTTATTCTTGCTATTACATCTTACTCTATTAACCCTGATTTTGTGCAATGCAATTGGGTTATTCAAATCTCAGAAAGGACTGCTATCACTCTTGCATTGAGTCTTTTGACTTGGGGCAATACAGACCCAGATTTTGTTTCATAAAGCTAATCCACAACCCTAAGCATGACTAAATGTTGCTGATTTTAAGACCTTAGAAATGATCAACAATCATTTGAAGAGCAGTGAATAAATCTAGCAACAACTTTATGAAACACAATCCTGGGCAGTGTTTCACCAAGTTAAGAAAGACTAAAAGAACGACTTTTGAGATCAACAGGTATCAGTTCTTGCGGTAACTATGTTTGATATCCTTTCAAGTATTCAGCAATTAAAACCGGTACCAGCCATTCTTCAAGTCGTTCTTAAAGTTATTCATGACTTGGTAAAACATCGACTTGGCTACTCAAATCTCTAGATACCTGTAAGTGGTGACGAGGGGTGACCAGGCTAGAATCTCATGACTGGTCAAAAACTTGGAATAGTGCGACACCACCTAATGAATAGGATGGGGGCCCCTATTAGCCATGCAATGTACCTCAGCCGATCCTCAGACATGGCACAGTAACCTTACACACACCTGCTCACAGCCACGTACAAAGCACACACGACAGGACCTCCATTCAGACTGAATCATGCATGACACCAACACATTGCCTCCATATAGATTTGTCATACAGTGTAGTATGAAACTCCATGTACAGACATATTTCTCATATCAGGGGCCTGTAACATAAAAGAGATGCAATTAATCTTGCAATTAATTGCATCTCTTTGGTACACATTTTGCCATAGACTTATGATAAATATCTATTGTAAGTTTAATTGCATTGTTTATGTTACAGGCCCCTGATCTTAATTGATGCAATAAACAAATTAATCAATAATGATTACCTTTACGGAGGGTCTCTTTTGGCAATAACCTCGGTACCAGCCTGAAAAACAGTGAAAAAAGTTGAGAACTGATTGTTGTTGTTAAATTTGTAAATTACATTTGTAATGTCCTTCAAATAACATGATTGGACATCAAAGAATGTACTACAAAATACAGGAATTTGTATCAAAACATTGACTCCTTCCCTGTCCCTCACCAAGTATAGAATACAGATCTGAATGATTTGTGCGTGTACATGATGTATGTTTCTGCTTATACTCAAAGATATGCTATGCATCTAACTTGTGTCAATTTACATGTTCAACCTCTTCAAGTTCATTTGTTTATTGCAATTCTTCTACATTCCCATTCTTTAAAGAAATGTGCACATTACAATGTAGAATTATGCAATCGGTTTTATATCAAATCTACATAGAGTTTGAAGGGGATACTTTACCCATATTTTCCTCCAAGATATGGACTGTGTCTCCAATTGTGAGAGGTAATCCATGATCCACTTTGCCATCAAAATTCCAGATAGCTAGTAAAAGAGAAAATTGAAAAAGTATGCTTTTATACTTTTGTAAGTTATAAAAAAAATATATATATAAAATGTGCAAATATTGGCACATTTCCAGCACACATGTACACTGTACCTGTATAAAATGGTGCCAAGAGGGGAAACAAATAGATAAATAAACTGATTTTATTAATTTGACTCACTTGTTTACAAATACAGGATGTGATAATTTCAATTTTACAGTAACTACCCTAATTGTTTACATTCATGTTTGAGCAAAGTGATTGATAAAAAGTTATTGTTTTTCACCACAGAGCATAAATTTGTGATACATGTATGTCAATCAAGTTCACACACACAGACACAAATAATTGTAGCATAATAGACGTGCAATGTTAAATGAAAACAAAATGACACTTGTGGTTTTCAGCATATCTTTATGGTTATCTGAAGTAAAAAAAAAAAAATATGCATATTTCGTATCTCCTGTACATGTACACTGTAGTGAATAAAAGTATTAAACCAAAAATAACTTAATCCGACTTGATGTGGATTACCACTGAAGGAGTTTGAAGCACATAAACGGCTCCTTCATGATTGGATTCGGCTCCAAACTGTACGTCCGAATAAAGCGCTGTGCGTTCATTTTTTTGTCCGTTGTCACATTGTTTCGCTATGCGAACTGGTGGTCATCCCAGTCGTCTTTTGATTATTCATGAGAAGCGAAAGTGAATGTTTACAGAATGGCACAAAATTTGAAGGGATGTTTAATATACCATACAAATAAATAACATACTGCAACTGTGTCAAACTTTGTGCAAGAAAATGTATGATGGCAGCAAAGGAATGAAATTTGGGCTGTGTCTGAACTTTGGATTACACTGGTCCCACATGTAGCTTCCTGTGTTGGATAGATTAGATAAATTTATGGTGACTGAAATACTACGCTTTTAACCAGTTTTGCATTACTTGATATCCATGGTCAAGGAAAGTTGCAAGTGCATTGACATCACCTCTGACCACTTATTTTCTTATTGAACTTCTTTACACGTACTTGATATATGAGCTTTAATCAAGCTGCACTGTACATGTACTTCCTCTCTACAAATTTGCGTTGAACTGTATGTATGTGAATCTTGTGATCTTCCAACATTATACAGTATTTTGATTTGTAACCATGGTGTTATTTCCCATGATCATTAATATTCAGTAAAAGGAAGTAAAGGAAGCCCACAAACACAGATTTTGGTTTTGTTCAGACACTGACGATCATGGTAATTTCCCATTAAACTACATGTTGGATGAGGAAGTTGCGGAATACATTGTACATGAATGTACAATGTACAAATAATCTGATATACCTGTGCTTGTAGAAAATATTGTTTGCATACTGAATATGTGTAGACATAAAATTTCACCTGTCTGTCAAGGTGAAACTTCAACGGCCAAACTTTTGGTACATGCAAAGTATACCCAACAAAAATTAACACAATATCTTTGCATACTATGCCAATTTGAATTTTGCTCACTATGATTTAAAAAGTTGACAGTAAATCTTTTATATTTTGTCATATCTTAGTACATACATGTAAAATCTTCATCGTGCTATGGGACATATCAGCTTAGAGTACAGTGGATCTTCATTTTAACGAGGTCCTTGGGACCATGGAAATGACCTTGTTACACAGGTATTGCATTATCAGGGTAGAGCAATACAGGAAAACAAAAGGTTAGGACCATTAAAATCCCCTTTTTATATCAGGAATCTTGTTCCGACCTCGTTCCACTATACAGTCCATGGGTGCATACTATATATGATGCTTGATAATAATCTTTCATATTCACTTAACATTCAATTAGAAATGGTGTCATGAAAATGTAGTATGTATGGTACACAGCCACAGGTACAGGTACATGTATGTATGCACTCTCCAGTTTTAACCTGGGAAATTATAACTTTTGTTTGAAAACTTTTAATATTGAAAGTTACCATTTTTGTTTCAAAACTTTTTATGACTTTTAGGTACAAGTCAGATTTTTTAACATGATATCAATGTGCATAAATACATCTGCAATTTTAGCTGTCATAACACTTTATCGGCACATGTACTGTAATGTGCAATATACTACTTTTTGAGAAGCACTTGTCTTAATTTATGTGCAAGATTCTTGCTTGTTTTTTTTCTTAAAATCATGTTGCATGAGGGAATAAAATTTGTAGCCAGCTTGCCAGCAGTCTAGCATTACTGATCATTCTCATCAATAACACATCATTGAGTAAATCCATAGAACAGATTCATCATCACAACTACGGCAATAGCTCTGTTTATTGGAATGATAAAATTAGTCCCTTTAAACTAGATTTCTTAAAATGAACACCCACTATATGACAACTTTCCCTTTGAAACAACAATCAAATAAGAGTCTCATTTTGATCCCTGTTCACATGTTATGGATTGCAACGTTCAATAAAGGTCGGTCCTACATGTAATACTGAATTACAAACTCATCGATATTAAAAAGCAAATGATTCTGGAAAGCTCAGGCCTAAGTAAAAGAAACAACCCAAGACCTGTCATGTTATCATGATTGTTTCAATTTTCAAGAAAGATTAAAAGGCTTAAAGTCGTCTGCCTGTTGTCGAGCTAATAAATCTTTGTAATTGTATACATTACATAGGTGTGTATTGTTTCATTACATACTTGATGGATCTCGCTACCGTAACCCCATTACTTAACATAGTGGCAGCGGTGGGATTTGAACCCACACAATCTATATAACTGTTGGTGCTCTTAGTTGGCTGTGCTGCCCTTCTTCGATTTTTCATGCAGTCCTCTGTTATTTGCCCCTACATGTAGGAATGTACAGGTCTGTACATGTAGAAAAGTGCCCCTCATCCTGTGGCTCTGCCCTTCTGAAATCCTATTTTAGGCCTGAAAACCCTATAAACTATAAAACTAAACATACATGTATATTGCTATAGGTGCCAACCTATGTACATTTGTAATTTTCTCCTAAATTTTGCCTGCTTAGGGAGAAATTCACTACATTGACATCAGTAATCATTTCTAACATTGTAATGTGTGGAAAATATCCATCAGTTTTAGGCATTTTAAAGAGTTTCTGACATTAAATTGTCTCCTCAATACAACGATTGAAGTTGCCCCAGCAATACGTCTTGGGAAGCTAACTTTCACAGTAATATACATTGTACACTTCACCTCAGGCAGTATTGGCCAAGGAACATAACCGATGATATCAAGATAACAAAATCTGGTAAGTTGATGAAATGCCCGCATCGGTAGATCGGTCAACGCAGGAAAATGGCGAGAAAAACTGTGTTTTTGGTAGACTCCTGTTTGCGATTTGGATAAAGATGCAAAGTGGTCTGACGGCAAAATATTGCAGAATCATATGGTATGACTATTTATTTACAATTTTGATAATTAATTTTTAGGAAATCGGAAGCATCCAAATCAGTGTCGGATGTCACAAGACCAATATTTTTCAGTAAACAGAAGTAAATCTGCCAGTCTTCTGGCAATATTTTCACCATGTCTTGCCCATTCCTTGAGAAAATTACCAGTTTGTGCAAATAAATGTCCCTCTTAACAATGGTGGTAATAGTTTTTCAAAATCTCATCATTTTTTCGAATATTGATATGATATACAAATTTGATTGAGATATCATATTATATTCCTCATTTGCGTGTTGCTTTTTCTGGAAATATAGCCAGTTAGGTTAGCTCCAGCCGACTTCTGAGAAATTAGAAATTCTACATATTTGAATGGTTAATGTATCAGTCTTTAATGAAAAGAAAAAAAACATTGTTTTATTTCTGAAAATGGTAGAATTGTTTTTCACGAAGACTTCAATCTAGTCGGGCGTGTTAGCGGCATCAAGCGGGGCGCTTGGTATGTGTTGGTCCTTCCGCAGCGGCCGGGTATAAACGTACGGTACGCTATGGGTCGCGTGAAAAAGAACGAACCTGACTGAAATCTTTATGCATCAAAATATTTTTATTAGAATAACTACATCTTATAATTTCTTACCAATGCCTAACTTTCTATCCTTATCTTCCACTGGTTGCCACATGATGATGTTTGATTATCATTTCCAGTTCATAATATCCTTAAAACAAAAGCGGAAGTGCTGCGAACTTTCTCCAAAGTTTTGATGTCCGCGCTGAAT
>BQKZ01000128.1:208791-230901 GCA_036244855.1 Temnopleurus reevesii | reverse complement strand
TGGATAGCTTCCTTTAAATGCATGATTTGCATACAAATAAACTTGTCAAGTCCACTCAACTTCAATTAGAAATCATGCATTTATAATCAGAATTTCTGAAATTTGATCAAAATCTAGTATTCTTATTTATCAAGAATAAATTGTTATTTGTCAAAAAATTGACAGTTAAATTCTTGGATACAGATATGCGTGAGTGCTAAATATATCTTGAAGAACTTTTGACTCTTATGGCAATGATAGGGGTTGAAAATATGAGATGGAGGAAGCCAACATTATTATCATTATGTACTAGCTATATAATATAAGGAAAGATTTAGCCATAAAATGTAGGAAAGGTGTTGTTCTACCATTAAACACCATGCGAAAAAGGTTAAAGATCACTAAAAATAAATGTAAATAAAATTTTCATATGAGGCTTTATTTTTCTAGAAATGTCTTGCATGTTATAAAACACACTGTAATAACTTTCACACACAAGTGATTTCAGTTGTTTCATAATGTCCCTCGCTCCACTCCACATCCTTAAAAGTAAACCACAGACAATATAAACACTGCTATCCGAACTTTTATTGAGTTGTGTATAAAAATTCTAGAAACATTATTTTGGCATTACCAAAAAATAAATCATTTATTCTTTTGGGTGACGTACTTCTCGGCCATAAGCTTTTCAGAGATTACATGTACTTTCATACAGAGCATACTTGGCCGATAAAGCCAAAAACAAAATTTATAATTACATGTTCATGCAAATCCCCACCTGAACCCTCATAAACAATATGCCCATCAGCCCTAATGATCAATTTGGAGTATCATGTAGCATTTAATGGCAATCCTTATATATTCACGGAGGAATTCATGAATACCGAATTTCAAGAGAGAAAATAGGAAATTTGATCATTCCATATGTGTATGCGCATCAGATAATGGCTCCATAGAGGATAAGATTATGCTTTGTTTGTGCTTTCTTTAAATCTTGGTTTATTCAAATGCGGACCTACATAATTTATCAGATTCAACCTAAGCGATTTAAATGGATTCCAGAGATTTACAAACATTTACAGGGGTTCGTAAAAATTGCAAAACCTACTTTCCAACATAAACCTTTCGATCAAATATGTGATACGTCTATTAGGCTACTTCATGCCAACTGAAAAGTCAAACGAATGACAAGTATAATAATCGGAATTGAAATCTAATAATTCAATAGACCACTTTCTTAATGTCAAATTAAATACCACATCTTTGTCAAATGAGAAAATATTCCCTAATAACAAATCACCTTACAACAAGTTATCACATTTCAATGGAAAAAATGGATATCAAATGCAGTGCTTGTTGCAAGGTCAGACAAGCTACAAAAAATGCCCCATCTTGTAACACTCCTATATGAAATCTACATCCTATAAAAGTACAATGTTTGAACAGTGGACACATAGTTTTTCTTTATAAGCCAATTATTAATGAATTTGCCTGGATTATAAAAGTGGTCTACTTGAATCAATAAATGAGTCTTGCCTAGGTGCATTGCATGATGTTTTGGTCATGGATGAAATCATTCATTGGCACATTTCAATTTTGCACCCCGTTTCCAAGTGCGAAAGAACCAAAAAAGGAGGATTCCAATTTAAAATTGGCAGGTACATAATTACCATCAAAATGAACTTGGGTAGAGGAAAAACCTTGTCAACAGCCAGTGACAGATTCGAAAAAGGGATATTGATGCATGAAAGGGAAGTTTTAAATGAAAATCCTTCCTAAAATAGATTGAGGATGTTATGATGTTGGAAGCCAATGAACCTAGGGTTACGACAGACGGAGATAACTTTCGTAACATCTTTATGAATCGATTTGTCAGAAACTTCAAAACAGCCTTACGTGTGTGAAAGTGATATTGTGTAGTGGTTCTAAAATTCTCAACTTTCGACCACAGTGCTTTCTGCAAGAAATTCATTGCCTATTTTTCTGCACTCCACACAGGTGCTGTGAATGGGTACCTGACAGAAATATTTATTCCTTGAAATGCAATCTGGTCTGGTGTAAGCCAGGCTAAAGCTGGGGTAATCACACAGCATTAACTGTATCAATTCATGCAAAAGAGTTATTTAAATGTAAATTACTATTTTGATTATTTCATCTAAACCTAAGATGACTATCTTGGTTGAACTATTTCTTTCTTCACCTTTCTTGTGTTTTTTTTTTCAAGCTTATTAGATTCCATTTCAATGAATGATTTTCAGATCTCTTCATCTTAATACACACACATATGACCCGAATGCGATTCTGATGGCCTTCTCCCCTTTTGTACTCAAGCATATCATAGAAGTACCTCAAAAATCTGTCAGAAAATGTCCCGTGCTTTCTCTTTAAATCTGTAATTCCTACACAAATCACAGACAAAGCAATATTTTTAATCTCGCCCATGATTCTCGTTGTAACACCTTCCTGCCTTCTAAGCTTCAGATACAAATCATCTCACATATATGTACCAATCAGAGTTTTTTCACATGCTCTACACCAACGCAATGCAACCTGCAAGTAATTGGTGCCAAACTGGATTTACACTCCCCTGCCTAATATCTTTCTTGATTTCCACGCTAAAAATACACCTCAAGAAATGAGATTTCCTTCCAAATTAAGCCAGAATTTGACTGAATTTGAAGGATAGAGGTACCCACCGATGTTCTATTAAGCTCATAAAGTGAACATAGCCAGTGTAGTATGGATGTAATTATCTGAGAGATTGAGATGCAATCCTACATGAATGCTGGTGCGTGGCAACAGCTGTGTATGAATTTTCTTCTAATATATGTATACCATCAAAAGTCTGCGTGGATTTCAAAGAAGTTAAAATTATCCGATGTTTCTATTCCAGTCCAAATTCAAGTCTTAATGATTTGTGTGAGTGCTCCCACACATGTTAAAAAATGAATGGTGGTGGTTTTACAGATGAATATCTTTGAACTGCATATGAACCATAAATGTAATATTTGACGGCTTAATCTCAATCTTGAAATCAACTTGCTCACATTCATGTATTTATACATTCATTCTTATCTCATCATTCATTATTTCATCATCAACAAAACCACTAAAGGTGAAAATTTGCTACATCCATATAATGTTTGACCTAAAGGACGTGTCATGACCAGAGTCGGACTGAAATTGACAGCCTCACTGCTTTTTTCAGTCATGACCTTCTAGGTCTGTAAAATGCCTTGTTGTTCAATGTGATTTTGAGCACATATGCGCAAGACATAACCATACTCCTCAATGCAGAAGGATCAAAAGTAATGACCTGGCTGCCCAGAGAAATCATGACCGTGAATTTCTGGAGAAACCCTTGTTGTTCAATGCAACTTTGAACACACATTCACATGACTTTCGATCTAAAGGTTATCAATACTAAGAGACAAAAACTGTTGACCTGGCTTGCCAGAGAAATTATGATCTTGTATTTCAAAAGAACACCCACTTGTTCAATGCGATTTTAAGCCCACATTCACATGACCTTACTCACCAAAGGTTGTGTCATGACCTTACTCACCAATACTGAAGAACCAAAAGTGCTGACCTGGCTGCCAAGAGAAATCACGATCTCATATTTCTAAAGAACATCTATTTGTTCAATATTATTTTGAGCATATATTCACATGACCTTTGACCCAAAGGTTGCATCGCGACCTTATTCATCAATACTGAAGGACCAAAAGTGATGACCTGGTTGCCCAGAGTAATCATGGCATTGTATTTCTGGAGAAGACCTATTTATTCAATGTGATTTTGAGAACACATTCACATGACCTTTGACCTACAGGTCACATCTTGACCTTACTCACCAATACAGAAGGACCAAAAGTGATGACCTGGCTGCCTGGTGAAATCATGACCTTGTAGGTCTGAAGAACACCATTGATGCTCCGAGCAGGAGGTGGTTTCCATGACACAGCGATTGTGAAGGGCCCTCGAGTCGTCACAGTGACATTACCTGGTGGCTGCGATGGTTCTGAAAATCAAGAGAAAGGCTCATAAATGGGGTGGATATTTTGAGTCATAATTATCCCAATAACACCTGAACCATATTATTTGTCCCTCTCCATTCCTCTCTGTGACATTTAAAAAAAAAAAACGAAGAAAAAATGAATCTTTTTATTCACTTTCTCTCACAAAATACAAAATTCACTTGGGGAATGCAGTGCTATTGTAAAATAATGCTTTCCTGTCTTCATATTGGATAACGGATGTGATCCTCAGTAAATGGTACCATGATGTATAGCAATCTGTGGTACATTTCAAGGCACAGGATAAAAAAGTATAACTAGGGGCTCAAAGATTTAAATTAAACCTGCTGTCTGCAATCAACTAGGGTCAGATTAACACATCAAAAAGGGTTCGCTTGTCATTTAAAATAATATAGTTCAGGACCTCAGGAGTCAACAGAATGAACCGGGATTGGTCTATTTGCTGAAGTGTCGAACCATTCCCCCTCCCCTCCAATAAAAAAAATCCATGTTATGAGCCGAGGACTACTTACAGCCAATATCAATCCTTTTCTTCCTTACTCACTTATGATGTGCGGCCCTCACATCGAACTGATAGAACTCATATGGCATCAGATTTTGATACCCCCCAATCAAGTGTAACATTCAAAGATAAATCTTGTAGATTGTTCACAATTGATCATAATGTCAATCCCTTCCGTACTTACTCCCTTGTGCTGTGCGGATGAGCTGGGACACGGGACTATCCTTGTAATAACCCGTAGTGAAGTACGCCCTCACGTGGAATTGGTAGAACTCATAGGGCATCAGGTTTTTCACTGTGTATTCCGAACTTGCGCCAGGCTGGTTTTCTGCTAGGGTCCATTGAGAGGTGTAGTTCCCTTTCCTGAAATTAAATTTTATTTTTAAAAAATCTGAGAATAATCATAATAATCATAATCATACACTTCATGCTTGCTATTCAAGCATTGATCAATTTTATCAGTACTCGAGGCACTAGAAGCTTGCCTTTATAAACATATCTGGCTTTCGCATGGCCGCCATCACAGTGCTGCACATTTTGAAGAATTCCTTCCTGCTATGCTCATTTCTCTCACCTGGATCAAGTGCAGCACAATAGAGAAGAATTTATTGCTAAATAATATACTTGGAGAGATTGAAACCAACATCAATTTAAATACACTTATGCTTCATGATATTCATTAAAACTTTGTATCATCCCGAAACCTTGGTCCATGGGATTTCATTGACCACGGTTTGAAGAATTCATTGCTGAAGAAATACACTTGGAGAGATTGAAACCAAAAACCTTAAAGGAAAAGACAAGAAAGTAGAAGATATTCTACTAGGACACTTAGGGGGTGTTGTTCAAAAGTTGCAGTTGATCGGAATGCGCCAATCAAAATCATTGTTCACGTGCGTCTTGTTGAATGCGCATACCGTGCGCGAATGAAAATGCGCGTTACAATGTGCAAAGTTGCAGTTGATTTGCAGTTGATTTTGAGCAAAACCCCATTATTGTTAATAATGTCACATTATTATAGGGACTGAAACTTTGGATCATTTTGAAACCATAGTCAATGGCCCGTATTCCGATAGCGAGATTTAAGTTAACCCTGGTCTAAATATGTGGTTTAAGTATGGGAAGCCAAAAGAGGCTTGAATCTATAGCAGTCGATGTTTACTTTACCAGCACATTTGGCACTCATAGTATTTAAAACTGTCTCGAAATAAAAACTTCAACAGTTTTGTACATTATTAGAGCATGGGAAAAGAGAGCAGTTAACATAAGAATTATTCATTGTAAATAAAGTTTTGAGACTTTTGGCGACCCATACTTAAACTACAGATTTAGACCAGGGTTAACTTAAACCTCGCTATCGGAATACGGGCCAATGTGTTTAGGTGGTTCGGAAGGAAGATTCATTTTCTTATTACAAAAAACTACTGCAAAATATTGATGGAATACAAATTGTACCTCAAGAGGCCATGGAAGGCCCCACAAGTTCCATCTTTCTAATCACCCAATTGTGACTGGCAGCCATTTTATATTGTATCATCTATTTCCCACCAGGCGGACATGTATAGGTAATCTGATTAAATACAAGAAAAGTAAAATGATATCCGTTTCTGGGTACGAGGAGTACTTGACTTGTAAGACAACTTTCGCCTTTGAAAGTGATGCATTCATCTACAGGCCTTTGGGCTGTTTCCATGGCAACAAGTGCATCATTTGGTTAAAAAGTTGGGTAATGAACAGAGGCAGAATAGAAAGAGAGAGGCCAGACCTGGAGTATTTTGAGGATTATTGCAACAAAAAGAAATAAAAGCAACCTGTTTAACCAGTAGAGTATATCCATATAGTGACTGCGCTATATAGGGGAGTGTAAATCTAATTATTATTATTATTATATTAATTGTTTCTACATTCACACTACAGCTAAGGGTTTGTACACCAGCTTCAAATTCTGAGAAGTGCTGCTTCCTAAACAAAGAATACTTGATGCCTTCATTGAAACAAACTCTTGGGCAAAAACATGTGGTAATGTCATACCTTTAGGAATGTTCCCATCAAGACTATACCAAACCAAAAGCTTCATCAAAAAAGAAAAAATTCAGCCCCCCCCCCCACGAAAAAAAAACAACCTTACAATATTTTTTTTAAGGGGAAACAAAATCATAACTTGAAAATATCTTACTGTTCTTACACCTCACCCAAACTCAATCATAAAATCACCCACAAAAACACAAAAAAAAGTAGGGGAAATGTCATCTTGGGCTTCTTCTCACCTGATACTGATGGAGTAGTTGGAGACGGGTCCGTCGCTAGGCAACCAGCTTAAGACCAGGAATGTACTGTTTATCTTCAAAGCTCGAGGCTCACATGGCGGGATGGGTTCTGATCTTAGCAAAATTGTTTCTAGCTAAATCACCTTCTTTTCTTGGTGCTATGTCCCTTAATTAATTATAGCTTTAAAAATGTGAGATGATAGTGTATTGCAAGCTCGAACAAATTCCCATAGCAATAATTTTCTATAATTTTAGAGGAATGTTACCATCAAGACCATATCAAACCAATTATACTCCATCCAAAAAAATGAGTCTGCCCCCATCCCAAAAATACAAACCCTAACATAGTGGACCGAGAGGGAAAACGTTCATGAAAAAATACCTTGAAAATATTTCTTACATTTCATCCAATCTCGGTCTCAATATCAACCATGAAAAACTAGGAAAAAAAGTAATCTGCAAGGTTTTTTTTCTCACCTGATGCTGATGGAGTAGTTGGAGACGGGTCCGTCGCTAGGCAACCAGCTTAAGACGAGGAATGTACTGTTTATCTTCAGAGCTCGAGGTTCACCTGGCGGGATGGGTTCTGGAGAGGAAAACATCCAAAGAGAAGAAATATGTTGAAATATGGTTTGATTTCAATGATGGCGAAAAGCCGATATGGCACTGTTGGATTGATTGCATTTGAAACGGCCTGCATCAATTGATTTCTTGGAAAAATCTAGAGGGTTTACATCTTCCTCAAGCTCGTATCGATTGCCTTGCATTATTTAACAAGATATCAACTAACCCGCAAGCATCTTTACCTTTAACCTTTATGCAGACATTTGTAAGGAAAATCTTTATGCCTTACACTTTGCTTTAACATTCTGCTTTGTGATTATATGAAAAAGTGAGAAGGTGGAATTACTATCTTTTAGTGTATACCATTACTCCAACAAATGTCATTTTGATATTGACATCTGAATCAATATTGCCAACTTTGTTATCTTATTTACTGTGATTAACAGAGTTTGAATGGCTTTGCAATTTCGGAAAAAAAGTTACTAAAATAAAACAAAACTTTAAAATCACCATTAAAAATACAGATTGAGGCACTCGATTTGGCCTGATGGAAAAAATAGCTGACATTGTTGTCTCAACATAAAAATAAATAAGTAACACAGTCATTGTCAAAGTGGTTCAATTACCTTATACAATTTTAAACCTGACATATAACTAAGTTGCACTTATTGGCAATGTGCATATAAACTGTATCAGAATCAAATTACGGAAAAGATACAAATTGACAGTAAAAACTGTCTTAATATTCATAATAACCACCCGCAAATAGTGACAACCTGTTCATATTTATTGAATTGCCTCCATCTTTCATCAAAATAAAAAATATATGCTATAGAACCTTCTATAGAAGCCACATGTCAACAGTGGCACTTTTTCTTTGTGTTCCCCCTGTATTTAGGTTTAATTGTACATGCATGATTTCAAGATGCACATTGTGCTATGCATTCCAACATATACATCTTTGTCCACATTTAAAGGTGAAAGTTTATTTCAAGAGCAAAATGAAGTCTCCAAGAAAACTTCCGAAAACACACATGGAAGTATGATCAATCTAAATGTATTTTTAGTCTTGTTTTAAGAGAAAAACCTTAAATTTTAAGTCAAGGAATCCTACCAAGCAAGTTCATACATATTCCCAGTACATATCACACCCACCCCTATGTCCCTCTCTCATTAAACAACCCCCTTCCTCCCCATCCCAACTCTTCTTCCTCCTATTCCTTCCTTTACATCAGCCATTAATTCAGGTTCCTACTCTCCTTCCTTCTTGAAAGGGGGTCACATGAAGATGCCTCCGGCCTGGCATGGATACTCAACAAATATGCATTGCTAGGGAGAATTTCTTAAGTTTTGAATGAACTCAAGTCTACTGAATATTCTTCAGTAGTGCTACATCTTTTTTGCTTATTTCTTCTTTTTTTGTAGACACTAAGGGAGGTGTTGTTCAAAAGCTGCAATTGATCACAAGTTGCGGTTGATCAGAACATGCCAATCCAAATCATTGTTTCATGTGCGTTAAATGCGCATACCATGCGCGAATGAAAATGCGCGCTACAATTTGCAAAGTAGCAGTTGATTTTGAACAACACCTCCTAAGTCTTAATTGGCCGACAATCTTTATATGCTCCTTACAGCTTCATAGCAGAATTTATTCAAACAAGGAATTTAGTACCCATAAAACTTTTCAAAATTTATATGAATGAGAGTTTAATTGTAAACTGTAACTCACTTCTACTGTAGGCCTCCAAATGGCCATATCTCCATTAACATTCGAACATGGGAAGGTACCTGTTTTTGCAGGCATCTTATTTCAGGAACGCCATATCCTCAAGAAATGCACAATTGTTAGATGCAAAAAACACCCATAGATTCATCTATTCATCTATTTATGATATTTATATTGTTATTATCTGGATTTCATTAAATACCAGCTCCTATGAACGCCTGTACTTCTTTTAATTATGTATGATTCTTTAGCAGCATCTATATGGAGCATAAACATGAAACATGATATATTTCATCAATTTTATTCAAAATTGTATCATTTTTATATAATTACTTGCTACAAAGTGTAAACCCTTTTCGGGTCATGGTGGCAAACCCATCGAGATGCTTATATAAAACTGACAAGTTTGACGAGCATTAAAATTTCAAGCTCCAAGCTCATAGAGTTCCATGTTGTAGGAAGCACCACTGCAACACGAAATACGTAAATACCGTTGATCTCTTCCGTAATACCGAGAGATTATGTGTTGCCGATTACGCCCAAGCTTTGACGTGCCATAATCAGCTCAATAATTTTCTCTTGATGTAATGGGTTCTTTGCTAACTATTGAAAGATTTTTTATGCTACTTTTGTTATGTTCCACACAATTGCATCAAACATTAAGATGTATTCCATGATGAACAATGGAAAAAGAGACGCCTTCATCTGCTAATGGGTTGAGTGTTCCAACTTCTATCAGATTTATTATAAAACATTTTTAATTGATGAATATAAAATAGGGAAACTATGGCTCTGGCACCACTTTCTAGGGAAGGAGCACTAAAAATGTGGCATGAATAATCATGGCGTTGCCTTCGATGCTTTGGTTTGATTAAAAATTTCGAATTCTAAAACTCCCCAGAAAAAAAAGATTGGTATGCACTACATGTATTTTCAGAGATCTATGTCACCAGTTTCGTAACATGCATGAGGATAACATTAAAATGTAAATCACTAAACAGTGGAACCAAATACAGTATTTCCTCATGAGAGAAAGAAAACCATACATACATATGCATTCTCTCCTGAGATAACATTTGGCTCAGCTGTTCACATTTTAATCTTGATCATGCATATTCTGAAACTGTTGATATCCCTTTCAAAATATTATGTATACCAACAATCAATTCAAATGACAGAACATTAGTGTATTGTAGCTGCAATCTCGGTATACCTTGTTTTATCTTTACTCAAGAATCATGATAATGGGAATAAATGGGTCATAGATATTGCCGATTCAAAATTCTTCACAAAAACATGTACTGGCTTCACCATTCAGAAATTCACTTGAGGAGCAGTATTCCACAAACTTCACACTCCTGCGGCCTGTAACATAAAGAGATATGATTAATTTTGCAATTGATTGCATCTCTTTGATACACATTTCGCCATAGACTTGCAATTAATATTTATCGTAAGTTTAATTGCATCTTTTATGTTACAGGCCCCTGTTTTGTTATAATTTGTATCATTTTTCTTCCGTTGCATCAAGTTCAGTTGTATCAATATAAGCTCATCCTTTTTAGATGCAAACAATGAAGAAGTTTCAAATTTTCGTTTGACACCGAGTAGTAAATGGACTAGGTGTTTACATTTGATATAATGATTGTGATATGATATCGTATGCTATACTGTGCCTATCTAGAGATGTCACTGCGTGACAATCTAAGTTTCCTGAAATGACCATGACAAGTTCCTGATATCAAGAAATGGCACCTCTGCCTATGGTATGATCAACGATATGAGCTGAAAACTTTAAAAGATGAAAACCATACTGCGATTAGGTTTGGCTATTGAAATTCTTTTCTTCGATTTTTCTTACACAATCAAAATTGTAGACTACACAAACATAGCTTTAACATATGTCACTGTCAGTATATGACCAAACATAAAATGTGTGTGTATGCAACAGCTAAAGGTTGGGGTCCAGGACTTTGGGAGCGAAAGGAAATGAGGTGAATCGGCCTCAATATTAAGCTTGAGTGTTGCAAATATGTCAAATGAAACTTTATTTTTCGTTTTCCTTACATAATCCTTAAACTAACTATCCATACACCTTGACTTAGCCCTTACCATGTGTCAGTACATGACAAAAAAAGAGCATGTGTGCGTGCATCTAACAGCTGAAGTCGGGGTCCATGGCTTTGGGAGCGAAAGGAAATGAGGTGAATCGGCCTCAATATTAGGTTTGGGTGTCGTGAATATGTCAAATGAAACTTTATTTTCGTTTTCCTTACACAATCCTTAAACTAACTATGCATACACCTTGACTTAGCCCTTACCATCTGTCAGTACATGACAAAAAGAGAGCATGTGTGCGTGTAATCTAACAGCTGAAGTCGGGGTCCAGGGCTTTGGGAGCGAAAGGAAATGAGGTGAATCGGCCTCAATATTAGGTTTGGGTGTCGTGAATATGTCCAGCGAAACTTATTTTTCCTTTTCCTTACATAATCAAAACTGCAAACTATGCATAAACCTTGATTTATTATCATATGTCAGTACATGACAAAAAAGAACAAGTGTGTGTACATGTAACAGCTGAAATTGGGGGTCCAGGAATTTGGGAGCGAAAGGAAATGAGGTGAATCGGCCTCAATATTAGGTTTGGGTGTCGTGAATATGTCGAGTAAAACTTTGTTTTTTATTTTCCTTACATAATCCTTAAACTATACATACACCTTTATCTAGCCCTAGCCTATGTCAGTATATGACAAAAAGGAACATGTGTGTGTACATATAACAGCTAAAGTCGGGGTCCAGGACTTTGGGAGCGAAAGGAAATGAGGTGAATCGGCCTCAATATTAGGTTTGGGTGTTGCGAATTAGTACAGCTGCTGTGACCTTTCAGAGGGCGCCGTGTGCCAGGCTAGGGGGAAACCTTTGGGGACAGGGTACATTTCCTGACATAACAACCAGTATTCAAGGAAGGTTTTCTTCTTAATCTGTAGATGTTTAACTTTGAAGAAGTTTTAGAAGAAGTTCAGTTGTGGGATCTTTAGGGACAGCACGCATTTCCTTTAAATGTACATATAATAAACAGTAGTTACGTAAAATGTTTTCTCTTTGATTTGTGAATATTTATCTTTGATTACATTTTTACTGTTGATTGAAGTTGTAGATTAAGAATTCTCATATCTTTGTTTCTTCTGACCAAAAAAGTACATATCAAGTTTTTAAACATTTTTTTCAATAATGATAGTACAGTCAAATCTCGTTATAAAGAGCACTGATATAATAAGCTCTTGTTATAACAAGGTAATTTTCCTGGTCCCATCGGTTTGTATTTTATTGTATTTGGCCCCGGTATAACAAGGTTTCAATTTATAAAGATGTAATTTCTCTGGTCCCAAGGACCTTGTTATAATGAGGTTAGACTGTACTAATAATGGTGGCTACTTGTATAGAGCACATGTCCACCTTATCAGTGTTCTTGGCACTAAAAGTTTTACACTTATCTTGCACAATCTTAAAGAAAAACCACATGTTGATCTTTAGGTTTAAATTTGATATTCAAGTTCCTCTCTTTGGACTGTTTAACAATAAAATATTACTAATCAAAGTGATCATTCCTAAAATATGGTATTGTGGATTAGTGGATTGCCATGACCTTTCACAAGGCTCCGTGTGCCGGGCTAGGGGAGAACCTTTGGGGAATGTGCAAACTTCCTGCCACAACAACTGGTAGTTGAAAAGAAAAGCTTTACTCTTTAATCTGTGCATACAGCAATTTATCCTTGATCACATTTCTGTTGTTTGATATTTTTTTTGCTGTTAAAAGATCAGTTTCGGAATAAGGCATTACATATTTAGAGCAATCTTAATGGCACTGATGAAAGTAATGTAAAAAAAAATGTTGGTAAGCAAGATGCAGAAATAATACAGCGCTCTTTTTTCCCTGTTGCTTTGCCATGTGGTATTGATTCCTTCTTTCATGAATCAAAACCATTATCAACAAAAAAAATTCTCTTCAGTTCATATTGAAAAAATAGATTAAAGAAAATAAGAAGTGACCATTCATTTAATATGCAGCTAAAGGCAGGTAGCATCATGCAACATTCCACTTACCTCAACAGACTTTTGTAAAAATCCGAAGTTTTCATGAAATTAAACCTGGTGAAAATTGTACACTTCACCTGAAAATTTTCTTGGGGCCTTTTTTAAGGTTCCAACCAAATATATACAACAAATATCAAGCTGCAATCTGAAATCAACACAGCTAATAGAATTGATTAATATTGTACATTTTTTCTAATTTAAGTACATTGCAAAGACAATATAAAGATTTATGCCATATCAGAGGATGAAAAAAAAATGTTGCTCATTTGAAGATTACTGTAACACCATTAACCTGAAAATAAATGAGCTTTTAAAGATTATACATGTTCACAACAACAATCTCAGGTTTGCACACAACCCTGACATACAAAGAGAAAGGACAAATAAACAACCTTCATTCAACTGAACACACTTGCTCCTTTAGACAAATTCCTTGCTTATCGCTGACAAAAGTGGGCAGCAGACTATTGCCATATACCACTGGAGAAAGGTCCGACTTTAGTAGAGAGCTCCGAGTTACATGTCTACCCATAGCCTGGGGACAGATAGTCCAGTTGAGGACTCTGTGTTCTGATAGCATCCACCTCTGCATATTCTCTCACACTGAACACATCTATACTGTACATCACTCAACCACAGAGCCCTTACATACCCCTCTGATCGTGCTTAAAGGGTTATTATGAAAATACAAGTTGATTTGTATTGATGTATTCTACCATTATCAATACCCTTTTCAGTGAAAGAGAGCCCAAATATGTTTCTCATATATTTCATAATACTTCTTTTTTTTTTAATTTTATGCTGGCTTAGTTGGGAACGCCCCTAAAAATGTATTTCAAATGGAAATCCTATAGTGACATCATAAGAGTCCAGTTTGTTCACCTTGCTAGATCATGTTTCAGAGCTGGTTCTGTAAATAACAAGAAGAATTACTATTGATAATGGTATAATACATCAATACAGATCAACTTGTATTCTCATAATAGTAACCCTTTAAATTACCCCCTCTGATTGTTCCAGACTCTGCACAGACTCTGTGCAGAGGTGGGTGCTATCAAAACATAGAGTCCTCAACTGGAATAGGGGACAGATAGATCACACAGAGGACTAGACTGAGGACACCACCGATGAATTCAAACAAAGTTTGGTACATGGCAGTAATGGCGTCTTCACAACACATAAAACGCTTTTCTTGCTATTTGTAGAAATGAAGAGCAGGGGCCTGTAACAAAATCAAATTTGCTATCATTTGCAAGCTTTATTTTGCCATAGACTAACAATTGATTTCAGTCATATGATTAATTGGAAATGTACATGTTAAGGGGCCAAGGTGTTGAGCTCTAAGTCATCTGTTTACATAATATCAGTACAAGGGTTATTCCTTTCTTCATAAGTCATCAAGGGTTGAATGGGAGTTGTTTAATTTTTTGTCCACTTTCTCTGCTCCGACATGTTAACAGAGATGCCAACTGTTCCAAAATACACATGAGGTGCATTTTCATATGATTTCAAGAATGTCATAAAAAGTAAATGGGAGAGAGTATGTTTATTGTCGTCTTGTTCGCTCTCACTTTTGTTCAGCTGTTGCATTATTCATATTTTAAAATTGACCCCATGCATAATCCGGAACAGTTGGCATCTCTGCGTTCACATTATAAGCATGAACTTTGAACATGGATTTTTACCTGCAACAAACAGAATAATCTCAGAGGTGTTTGTCAGCTCCGTCTCGACAAGCAGCAGTGATGGGGGCTCTTTGGTTGTCATGGTTTCATTGTAAATAAGAGTCGTGGCTGATGAGAACGTGTCATTGCTCGGGAGAAGAGGATCTGCTTTGAATGGGGAGAAAAAACACTTAACATTGAGGGAAAGTCCTGTAGATTATCATGAAAATGACAATCCACAATACAGGTTACCATAAACATTGCTACATTTACTTTGCCTCCATTGTTTTTAATTATTACTCAAATAGATTTTTTTCTGATAAAAATATTTCTCTTACATAATATAAGGATATATTTTATGCACAATAAACAATTTTTCTTTAATAATCCAAATAACTAATTGCCTAAAGGATTCAAAATTATGTTATACTTTCTGGATATTCAAATGCTAATAATTGTTTTTTTTCAAATGCAAGAAAATGTGAGGGGTTCTAAGATTTCAAATTTTGCCCAACATAAATAAAAATACTTCTGAAATATTGTTTTTGTGTATAAGTAAAACTAATGAATCTATTTCATCACTGTGTGATTCATGGTTTTCTAAGAAAACACGGCACAGAATTATCAACGACAAACATGATAACAAATTACCATACAGGGCCTAATACAATATCAATAGTTTTGGCACTGTTGCCAAAAAATTAATAGGACAAGTGACGGTCTATCGATGGTTGGGGTGAAAATCTGGAAGCCCTTTTCCTTTTCCCACTGGCTGTTAAGGAAATTGGGCAGTTCCTGTAAGAGAATTCATTATGTCATAACTCATTATAGAGTAGCAATTGCACATTGCTACATAGCTATTGTTGAGAGTTTATGTTCAATGTAATGACGCATATTACTCACATATATTACTAAACATTCAACTCTGCATGTTTATAATTCAATTATCTAGGGTATTGTTTCTTCCTTCATATGCTTCGAAACATTATTTCTATCAATTACTCCTAAAATTAGGATAGAAAGGTTGTCATTGCAAAGGGAATTACATTACGTTTGCCAGAAAACATAATGAAAATATAGTTCATTTTCGTAGACATAAACTTTTGAGCAAATAGGTGCATTACGTACACACCGATTTATCTTACAACTGCATGAAAAGCAGAAATAATTATTTTGAAATTAATCTTATTTAGTACTTTATTATTTCAGTTAATGGCCAACATGTTTTCTCCCTCATTGTGAACAGAAGGGACAAAGAATTTTTGACAAAGTAAAAAAACCTCATTCAAGCCTTCACAATAGCTTTATGAACATAAAAAATATCACTTCTCTATTCATTGTGCAATACCTGTTTGACATTTCTCCATATAATAAGAGGGAAGGATAATTCTTTTGTGTCTAGCTAACTATTGTGAATGCTTGAATAAAGTTTTTTATTTTGTCCAAAATTCTTAGTCTTATCTGTTCACAGTGCCTACTTAACAAAACTTTAGAAATCAAAACCACAAAGAAAAAAAAGAAAAAAAAAACGTGACAAGAAACGTCCATTTCGATTGATGGACATCAATTCAATTCTTATGCAAGCAAAATGCACCTTATACATGCAATGATACACATCCCTCTTTATCTCTTTCACGTACAGAATGAAAATATGATTCAATGTAAAATAATAAATTCTGCTTCCTGTCGTATGTTTTAAACAATCATATTTCATATTTATCATAGGGGTCCCATGAAAGCTTAATGCATATTGCAGAATTTTACAAGAATTTGGTGAAATTGGAATTATATCCGGCAAAGATCCAAAGAGCATAATTTCCTGAATAGTTGGTGCCTACATTGGTGCAAAACAATAAGTTTGCAGAAAAGTTTATTCAAATATACTTTTTATGTTAGTATGGTGTAATGATAAAATTGGGACAATAAGTTTAAACCATTAATCGGCCGGACAGGAAATGTGTAAACTTCCGATGACAGATAAAGTGGGATAAGTATCCTCTAACAATGCTCATGCAACACGATTCTGGTTAACCCCCACCATGCCAGGGCCTCACTTGTTTGCCACATGATGGATGGTTCACTGAGATACCTGGTAGGCAAGGGGTTAAAGGGAAATTCATCCCAGACATCAATGTGTTTCCCATGCACGGAGAAAAAACAAAAATTGCACACTGTGAAAGTTTCAGCAAAGTCAGATGATCCATTCCGGAGCTGTAAATTTTCAAGTTTCAGTGATCCTATTTGTGGGGATCCTGGAATTGAAAACTTTGCTAGTATCAATGATCTTATAGTTGACACCTCCATATTCATTTTGTGCATTTTCTCTTATTTTATTTATGAGTCTGAAATTTCAAATAATGAATAAACAAATTAAGAACCAACATTAATTTTTCACAAATGATGGCAGAAACAATCCTAATATTGTCTAATTTTGGTTTAAAAAGAAGAACATCTTTAAACAAAATAAATAGCTAGTGATGATATGAAAGCTGCCAGTTCAATAAAAAACCTGCCCCTAAACTAAAAAACTCTGGCAAAAAAAGGAAGTAATATACTTTTTATACAGGGAAAAACTCTGGCAAATCGTTTGCCAGAGTTTAGGCAAAACCTACCTTTATGCATTGGAGCCTTAGATCCCAGTACTAAGGATTACAGCAATATAAAAAATTCACTGACTCTTGGACAAATGATCCAATTTTGCTCAAAATTTTCACAGTACTCTTTTTGCTCTTCTCTATTTACCAGAAGCACACTGATGTCTGGGATGGGTTCCCCTTCAATAAACCATGAATGACTCCATGCAGTGCAGTATCCATACCTTTGGTGGTGAGTGTTGCCTGTGTAATACCCACTGTAAGTCCAGCAGTGGTGGTGGAGAGCGCTGCTGGGTTGGCAGTACCACGTGCAAGGCAGCGA
Organism: Temnopleurus reevesii; assembly: GCA_036244855.1. Lineage (NCBI taxonomy): Eukaryota > Metazoa > Echinodermata > Echinoidea > Temnopleuroida > Temnopleuridae > Temnopleurus > Temnopleurus reevesii. The sequence goes on along the minus strand of BQKZ01000128.1, from coordinate 213,148 downwards.
TAGGTTGCGTTGTCCGTCTGCGGGCTGACGTTGTCCACGAGGAGACTATAGGTGGCGGTGTCCAGGCTGTAGCGGCCATTTTGGAGGTAAGAGGAATTGACCAGGTCGTGGGGCGTCTCCATCTGATGGGTGATAAGAAAGATGAGAAGGAACATATGCTTCAACAAATTACATGTTGATAATGGTTTTGAAAATGTGATGTTAAACCTGTCTTAGCTGCTACCTATCTATAGTGATCATTTATCACTAGTAGCCATCTTAATAGCTTCCTTGCAGACAAAATCACATTAAACTAGGCTATAGATGTGTATCATCTGTGTAGAGTGGCCACTGTCTATTGTGGTTGGCCACTACAGAAAGGTTTGAATGGATGTTAGAATATATATAATATGGTTGCATATTTAATGCATGAAGAAAGAGAGAACAATAGAGATAATGAGAAATGAAAAATATAATTGAGGAGAAAATATGCAGGAATGAATATTCAATTGGTCAATGGGCAATGAATGTTTGAAGAACAAGGCCAAAAACAGAGGGAATTAGATATATGATGGGGAGGGTAGCATGAGGGCGGATAGTTGTAAGAGCTGGAAAGGAGGGGATGGAACAGGAAGGATCAGAGGGACTGATATGTAACACTAGGAGGGTAACATGAGGGAGGGGGAGCAATTGTAAGAAATGGATGGGAGAGGTTGGACGGGACAGAGGGAGGGCAAAACAAGACAAGAAGTAGAGGAAGGACGATGTAAAGACCCAGAGATGTGATGGGAGAGACAGAAGCAAGATAACAAGAGAAATGAGGGTGAAAGATAGATAGACAAACAGAGAAAAGGAGAGAAAGTTGGAGATGGGCCAGGGGACAAACAGAAGGAGATGGGAGTTCCACATCTACCGTAGATCTCATCTTGTATAGCAAGTCATAAATAACACAAAAAGCTGCAAAGCACAGAGCCGTATTTGATTCTTCCAATCTCTGAAGTCGTCTATAAAACAGACCTATATCTAATACTGGGGTACATTTATGCCATAAGGCCCTGTAAGAGCTTAATTTTGACAGGTCATTCATACTTCCAAATTATTCAATAACATCAGGAAATTTCAATTGGTGCAGTTGCTATTTTATTCTAAGTTAACTGGAATTGATGTGTTCTGTCATCAAAATATGGCTGTTTTTGTAGACTAGTTTGTGAGAGATGGAGGCAATGGAGTTAATCTAATTTGCAGTAGAAACCCATTCCAAATAGTTCAATACAGTCCACATGATATCATATTTCTACAACATGAGGACAGGTTAACTTTCACTTGTCAGGGTAAATCACCAATGCCTAAAAACAGAACAAGACGTATTTAATGTCTGCACCAGAAACCGCAATGACTAAAATATATCCTTCCCTTTCCTAATTGATTTATTTATTGTTTCAATTCAGATCCGGCTACGTTTCCTCTAACAAAATATTAGTCTTTATTCATACTGAAGATGAAGCTATATAAAATTTCTATATATTAGCACTAGTGTATTAATGTCGGTCTCCTGCGTTCCATTATTCCATTCGATATAATGTTAATCATTGTGTTTTGTTCATTTTTTCTACATTTATTACGATTTACAATGTTTATGATCTATGTACTGACGTTTATATATGTTTGTTTATATTGTATCAATCAATCAAACATATGAAGAAAACAAACATGCAAACACTAGAGTGCATTCAAACTGAAATCCTTCTTTAAAAGAAATAAAATACAAGAATCCACCAAATTTTATTCTTTAAAACACTGTATATGTACCCTGATTTTGAGGGGGTTTTGGTTAGGGGCCGTTCACAATTATTAATATTTTCAAGAGCATATACATGTAACACCCGACATACGCTTTTCAATTTATAAAGATGCTGATCCATAAAATCAACATTTTTGGGGGGTGGTAAATATTGATAAAATTGTGAATGACCGCTTCAGTTCATTTTATTACTTATTGATTCATCCACATATTTCGTCATTCATCGTAAATTTTATCGATTTGTTTTAACTTTGCCCTAATTTTTCCCCTTTTACATATATTAAATGAAAGTAATGGACAACAATTATCTATCAACTTTTTATTTGCTGCCCCATATAACACAACTCTTGATTCAAAGACTCACTAGGAAAGTACTGTATTATCTATTTCATTAATTTCTCCTGTCATGCATCTACCATCAAGATCGACAAGTTTGTGTTGGTAAACTTCAAAGCCTTGGATGACTTTTAAGCCAATATCCACCCCTGATCCGCAAACAATTATTAACCACAACGTCATGTATTCCCAATTTCCTTGACACCGCGGTCAATTATTCTATTCCTTCCTCCAAGGTCAACTGTCCTCTTTCTAAAAATCGGTCACTAACTTCAGTCATAGCCTATTTACACTCTAAAGGATGAACAGCCAGGTACACACATGACCTTTTTTCAGCTATATCAGACATCAGATGCCCATTGCTTAAAACTTTTGCCATAGAAAATTCTGGCCAAAAAAAATAGAATTCTGGCAAAGAGTGTCAAAGAGCAATTTTGCCATAGACTTTTATACAGGGAAAACAGTGGCATATAAAAGTTTGCCTCAGTTTACTATGGCAAAAAGTTTTATGCAACTGGACCCTAGGCCGATAAAAATTGATGGGAAAACAGACTGAGAGCGATATCAAACAATATTCCTTGGGTTTTCACTAGCTAAATAGCGAATAAGTGTGACTGGCTTATTAGCCCTGTTAAACTTAAATGACTGCCAATGTTGAGGACTACTGTACGTGTAGTTACTGAAAATCTGTAACTTATTTTACTCAGCATGATAAAACTTATGAATATTTTTCAGTGAAAATATTTTTTAGGGTTTTTTTTTTCCTATATATTCTTTTCAATATCTTAATGTTGTTGGGGGGGGGGTAAATCCAAATTTTGGTTAGTATACCAAAAATATATTTTTGATATTTGATCTCAGAAATTGAATTTTCATTTCCATGATGCATTAAACGTAAGACAATAATCCCACTTTCTTAAGCTGGAGACATGAACATTTGGTCCCACTGCATTTGAATTTGACCTAAAATATCTATCACTATTTTGGTTTTCATTCAACTTCTCTATCTTAATAACAATGATCCCACGAGTTTATTTACAACAATATTCAATGCACGTCTACATGAATTCTAAGATTGAAGCTTTCCTGCAAGAAAATGCCATGGCCACTTTCTGTCATTCCAACAGCCTTTTCTAAAAAGTATACATTCGTAATGACCTGGATGCAGAAAGTGATGTTAAACGAGCTGATGTATTCATAAGTTGCTTTACATGCCTAAATTTATCTGTGTATTTTACGTTGAACACGTCAATCAGCCATTATTCCTACGGTGTCCTAAGTGCTTTTACACGGGGGAGCGTCGGCCTGAAATGGGCGGTGCGATCGGTGGTATTGTCTGCGTTGTGTGACTTCGCGTTCATTTTGTACATGAAGCATGTTGTGTAAAGGAGAACGACCGATTTTTTATTTTGCGATAATTTTGCGAAAAACAAACTATGAACATTCTCTAATTTACAATTGAAAAACTTCATTATGGTAATAATTTTACTGCAGCTCGCAAACTAGTTAAATATCTGAAGCGCCCTCCTCCCAAAACTGGTCTATCGCTTTAAGAGCAATTCTTCTGTTGTTACGACCCAAGCATTCCCAGGAGTTTGATTAATGAATGGCATTATGAAGAGCGCTCAGACTTTTATTTCAGAATATAATTTGGAATGAGACGAGTTGACGACCATTCTCCTCATGATACTGGTGTTAAAAATGAGGGAAAGGAACTGCATTAAAAGTGCGATAACCCCAAGTCCGCACACAAAAGGAGAAATCATTCGTTACCACGTAGGCGTTATTTCCTGCTGAATGCAAGATCAGTGCTACAATAATGTTTGCAGTGAAATGAATCTGCTTTGATCAATACCGAATGAGCACCGATGAAACAAATTACACAAACTCTTTATTGTTTTCTCAATAGTTTTGCAGCACATCTACATGTAGCTCAGTATGAAAATAATAGTACATCAAGAAGAAAATGCCTTGTCAAATTGATTTGAACAAGATTAAAAAAAGAATACTTCATAGTGGAGATATTCTGCAAGGATAAATTTCTGCTATTTTTCTCTTGATGGATGTAGAGGTTAACAGTAACAATATTAGAAATCTATCACAATCTTTATATTCTACAACATACATAGTATTTGTGGTTCACTTTGGAAAAAAAATTGTGGACAAAATATTCCCAATGCCATGTGAAAGGTCAACACTCTACTAAAAAAAATGATTGTGTATATTTCCTATCTACACCAC
>BQKZ01000128.1:157309-190687 GCA_036244855.1 Temnopleurus reevesii | reverse complement strand
TTAATCCTCCTTCTAGAGTAGACTTTACAAATTGAGCGAGGGATGATGAGACCATACCCACCACAAAAGAAATTTCTATCATTCAATTAATGCATGGTTTCCCTTACTCTGGAATGCAAACCACTTTTGAACTCTCGTCTTTTCTTCTTCTTCTTCTTCTTCTTCTTCCCCTCCTCCTCCTCCTCCTCTTCCTTCTTCTTTTAATCCTCCTTCTAGAGTAGACTTTACAAATTGAGCGAGGGATGATGAGACCATACCCACCACAAGTGAAATTTCTATCATTCAATTAATGCATGGTTCCCCTCACTCTGGAATGCAAACCATGTCACTTTAATGCCTTCTGCATGCTATCAACATCCCTCTCCCATTACGAGATCATTGTAATGAAGTAACTACATGTGATGTGAATAACCTCTGTATCAGAAGCTGCATCTACACTTTAAGGGGATGTTGCTAGAAAGTGGTGCTGAATTCACATTTTGGGTGAGAAATAAAGAACATAAACACAGGGAATGATTTTACTTTTCGCATTTGATTAGCAGTTTCTGACATGGAGGAAATATTTTCAATACTTTACTGGACAGTTCCATGTAAAAAAGTTGCTAAACAAAACATACTTTGTATAGCAATCCTGCTAAAATGCATAGCAAAGTGTGATGCAATACCAGGAAAATTACTCCATGTAAACAGGAGTATTTTCACATCTTATGCAGATAGTTTTTCACAAAGTTGAGGACTATAAAGCAGAGAGCAATGGGATCACATTTAGATCACTGGATGATATCTATTTTAGAGCAGTTATCATAAGGACAGGTAGCACTAAATTCTAAATTACTCTGTAACTACATTTTAATAACCTCTGAATGAGTTACAGCATTCACATTTGTACCTTAAGCAACAAAAATGCAACGAAAACGCAACAAAAACGCATATGTAAACGTCAAGTATTTTCACATCTTATAGAGATTCCAATAAGGCCTGGCAAATAGAGCTACAAACATTACAGTAATAGTATAATGATAATAGGCTCTATAGAATAGTCTGCGTATAGGTCTTTGAAGACCAAAGGTAACTTACTGTCAGTGTTTTCACATCTTCAGATGATAAAAATCAAAATGACAAATTTCAGATCAGAAAAGTTTATTTACTGAACAACAGTCTCTTTTATATAAAAAAAGATTTTCTTTACCTCTTTTAAGATATCCAATACCTCTACGAAAGAAATGTAAATAAGATTGGAAATAGATGAAAGTAATCCTACCCTTTTATATAAAGCATCAGAGGACTTATTAGGAATCAGATGAAATTTTATTCAGTACGAATGCAAAGATGGGTTTCAGGACAACGCACAACTCTATGAACAGCTTTATGAAATGCAATGCTGATCAGACACTTATTCATTCCAATCACCAATGATGATTTCATGTTGCGAACGAAAGAAATAGTACATGGGTACACAATAATAACTGTTGGGAACCACAGAACCTGCATCTGCTGTATATTTGCTCAAAATCTTCTTTCTTATTGGGATCATTCGGTACAATTTTTTGAAATATTCGTCATTGCCAGGAAAAGGATTGAGTTTGAATATCACTGCGATATGCTTTTTGTTATTCTTCCTTTTCTTTTCATTTCTCCTTTTATTTTCATTTGCATCAATTGTACATTTCATTTTCATTTACATTGTATATTTCAGGCCGATTCAAATTGTTTGTACAAATTCATGAAATTCAATGCAATGGCACCAGAATATTGCCCAAGCTAACACAATACAAATGTACACTACAAAATACAACAGTTCCTTTATGGATGAGGACAGTCATAATACACACAAAAGCAATATCTTTATTCCTCTCCCCTCCACTCTGTCCATTAAACATTAAATATATTTTAAGCCGGCACCACAGATATATCCTCATTATTCGGCACAATGAAATGAACGATGACGACGGAGGGAACAATCGTTAGATGAGGCAGACCTCTCGGAGCTAACCCATTATCCCAATTACTGCATAATAGAACACATAGAGTGTCTCTTACAACTGTGACCGCACATCAGTCGCTGACAGGGGTGACCCGAGAAGCTCACTCGCGCACGTGTTCTGCTTAACGAGTGGCAAGCCATGTCAGAGCCTATCGTTACCATGATAACGGCATAGGGGTGTCGTGTGAATTACCAAGTGCATGAAAGTTTTAGGTACTTCACACATACATGTAGTGTGTACTGTTGGAACAGTAAACTTGCTAAAAATGAACATTTTATTAGACCTTGTTTAAATCTTGCTAATATTTTCAATATTCTTCTCTATTGCACTTGGCAAGCCATGTCATATCCTATCGTTACCATGATAACGGCATAGGGGTGTCGTATGAATTACCAAGTGCATGAAAGTTTGAGGTACTTCACATATACATTTTTACATCTAGAGTGTACAGTTTCAAACTGTTTGAACAGTTAACTTGCAGAAATTATCATTTTATAACAGCGTGTTTAAATTTTGCTAATATTTTCAGATGTTCTTCTGTATTGCACTTGAGACATATTTGTTGTTCGATATTTTGAAAGGTATTCACTGCAAACTGCTTACATCTTCAGAAAATCGAATAACATGGTCTTCCTCATCAAATGCTTTCTAAAATATGGATTTAACTATCATTATTTTTTAAATTTATAGTTTTTCACTCTGGTTTCTAATATATACAGACTCAACCCCCATTCCAATCCTGAACCCGCTCCCTCCATCCATCTCTCCCTTCATTCCTCCTTATTCCCTCCTTCCCTCCTTATTCCCTCCTTCCTCTCTCCCTATTATATCTCCCCTCTCATCTCCAACCCTCCATCTCATTCATCTGACATCTCGCTCTTCCTTTATCAATCTCTTCCCTAATTCCCCCATTTATCTTTAAACTTTCCTTCATCTATCACCCTGATTTCTTTTTCCCATCTCTCCATTTACTTTATACTATTTATAGATTTACTGAGAGGAATGTCCCTTTTTTTTCCCCTCCCTCTGTCCCTTCCCTCTCCCTTCCCCCCCTTCTCCATCCCTCCCATTACCCTTTGCTCTTTCTCCTCTCGAATACAACTCTGCCCCCATCCCCTCCATGCTCTTTCATTTTCCCTTCATCTATCACCCTGATTTATTCATCCCATCTTTCCATTTACGTGCTACTAAAGATTTACTGAAAGGGGTGCCCCCCTGTCCCTCCAGTCGCCCTTCCTCCTCTCTCCATCCCTCCAATTACCCTTTGTTGTTTGTCCTCCCTAATATAACTGGTCCCCCCCCCCCCTCCATCCCCTCCATGCTCTTTCATTTTTCCTTCATCTATCACCCTGATTTCTTCATCCCATCTCTCCATTTACTTGCTACTTAAAATCTAATGAGAGGAGTGCCCCCATACACTCAAGATCGTGGTTGTCGTTTAGTGTAAGAGAGTTACGATACAGTGTGACCATTTCAAAAAGGTCACTTTTCGTGATGACTCACTACTCCTCATTTATGCTATTTTCTTTCTTAAAAGTCACTACAGTTTGTATGCTTATTTGTGATTTTCATGAAAAATTCAAATATTGGCCATCTATAAACACAAAATGGAAGTTAATAAATCCTTGTGTATTCCTCATGTAGTTATATTTCTGTGTAGTCACCCCAGCAAAACGTGGCTTGTGAAAATTTACCATACAGTGTCACATATAGTGACTTTTTGATACAGAGCTGTTGCTAAAACATGAGTACGGCAGCTAAGATAAGAAGAAGCAAAAGCATTTTCTTTTCACCCATAGATATATAAAGAGCTTTGCTATATATATGTTTCAAATAAGTTTTCAGAATTTCTGCATCCGATTTATTAAGATAAGAAACTCAGCTTTTGCCAATTATTCATAGAACTGCATATTTGCAGTCTAAAACAAAATTTATAATTTCTTGACAAACTCTTACAAAAACTTTTTGAACGTCTAATTCCTTCTTGTTGGTGACATTTCCTCTCATTAGTATGATGTCAGTGGTCGTGTCTGCGTAAACCGCGACTGACAGGTCCATATCCCCGTCTAGATCTCTCTGACCCGAGGCCATCGTCTTTATCTCACCTCCGCTCCATCCTAACTTCCTTCCCACCGGCTCATCTGAAGATATGGGTCAAGTTGTCCAATCACCTGCCCTCCCCACTGCCATTACTTTGTCACACAATTTGCAATGCTTGCACCGAAGTTTTCCCTTCACCAACACCAACATTGATCCGAAACAGGGCCTACTATAGAGCGTACATAATTTAGGAGGCAAGAGGCAAGAAGAACAGACCTACAGGATCCCCCAAGCATAAATTACATTAATTAAATTACAAGTAAGACTGAATATATAAAATAGATATCAAATTTGAAGGTCAAATAAGAACATTTGCACAATTCATTGTTAAAACAAGCATGAACTGTACCACAACATTACCCTTTCATGTATATTGATACTGTGCATAACCAATTGAAATTGGCACTAGATCTAAGAATTCTAAAAGGAAGGCAGAAGAGATCTAGATAATTCTATCTGAAGATCACGATTGAAAAAAAAAACCTAAGATCAGTCTAAGCAACTCACACCTAAACATTTCCCCTACAAACATTTCCACCCCAAATTTCCCTTAAAATTGATAATGCATTTCAAGGCCAATTATAATTGGTACTAAAATTTTGATGTTTCTGCAGCAGGGAGGACAGACCCCTTGATAATTTTTCTTCAAGATCAAGTGTGAAGGCGCTAAAGATAAGTTTAAGGAGAGTCAACTGTAATTCTATTACCTCAGATGAGGTGACGATAGACACACCTGTCACGCAGGAATGTCCAATATCAGATGGTCTGCAAGCTTAGACTCAATCCAGGCAGTTTCTTTTATGCTGTCTTTAGGAGCATACAACTAAAGTTTCAGGTAAAGGTTATTGTGAAATTGAAAATGGCAGACAGGTGTACAGTCAGGTGCAAGTCAGAATTTCTTGCTTACCTGCAATCACTACATGTAAGAATCTCAGGACAATGGATCATAACAGTGTCACAGTGTGATCACTTGACCATATGTATTATTCTGAGCTTTTATAATGATAACAGGTAGAAAATAATTGTAAAGTGTACTGTTCATGTGAGGGGAAGAGTTGCATTGATGTACAAACAGGCAATCAAAAAATGGATACCACTTTCGGTGGGAAGGCATAATGCAATCAGTATGGTTTAGACCACGTATGGGTCATGCAGCAATATGTAGGCATACAAACAAAATTATCCAGACCAAAAAAAAAAGAAAATAGAAAAAATGGAACAATCTTGTGAACTATAATGCATTGATCATTGTGATTACAAAAAAAACTTTATTTACAAGAATTTGCAAGCGATCAGAGACAACAAAGATAGGTAAAATACAGATGCTCCTACTAATAACAAGACAAGAGATTCCCCCTTCCACTACAATATATTTTAAAAAGCAATGATGTGTAGCAACTCTACCACAGAAAGAGATCATTGCAATTTTATGAGATATGATTATATGCATTTTACAATACCACATAATAAATATTCTAATGCTCAATAACATTGAGTAACTGTCAACCTATCACAATTGCAGCTACAGGCCACAGGATCAAGGAGAGGAAATAATAAATCACGTTAACCTCTCAAGACAGAGAATGTTTGTGTAACGCAATGTTTCGCAATGTTTCGAAGGACGAAGGAATCGCAGAGAGCATTCGAGGAAGTGTGCAGAGATCAACAAAAATAAACACAATTAAAATACAAACATGTATATCATTTCATATAATAAACATTCAACTGCATAATGACATTGTACAACTGTCAACCTCTCACAACTGCAGTCTACAGGCCACAGGATCAAGGAGAGGAAATAATAAATCACGTTAGCGACTCGAGACAGATAATGTTTGTGTAACGCAATGTTTCTAAGGACGAAGGCATCACGGAGAGCATACGAGGGAGTGTGTTTTTCGTTGACAGATACGATTCGGTTCCCAAATGAGCTTTGTCAACTGTTTACTGCCGATAATAAAGTGAACAAACACACACAGTTCATGTGCAGCAGCACAGTTTCTATAGAATATGGTGAATGCTGTCATCACCATAACCACCAGGGGCCGATTGCTCGAAATGGTCTTAGCTATCCTCTTCATGCTAAGGGGTCTTAACTTCTTGTGCCACCCTTTTAACATAGTTGTATGTCTATGTTACGAGGATGGCACAAGAAGTCCAGACGTCTTAGCATTAAGAGGATACATGTAGCTAAGACCATTTCGAGCAATCAGCCCCTGAACGATTGATAAAGATCACAGACAGATATTTTCTTCAGCAAAGTCAAACATTATATGAACCAGTAAAACAAAAAGGCTTTTTCATTCATCAATTTCATTCTTATCTAGACAGGAGCAGTAAAATTTTAAATAAGAATGATAGTTAATAGCAGCAACAATTGGAAAATTATTACATAAGCATTTGATTGGTTCATGTTTCATGTTCCTTCAGCTATTCAAACATTACAGGCAAAAGTCTCAGATGAATTCGAATCATTTTGACCTTGAATGTCTTTGTCATGTGACTCTCCCCTCGATTGATTAAACAATCGTTTTTAGATCCCATCAATGCTTGGATACCATCTACACTTGACTGCCTTCCTTCCTACTTCCGTTACACAAATAACGGCCCTAAATACAATGAATGAATCTTACACATCAATGAGAACAAATGTTTTCCCCTCATGAGCACAAATTTATCAATTCAACAGAGTCAAATTAAAACACTGCAATAGAATGAACAAATGATACATGTACTAGAATGTTTATAATGAAATGAGACAGTGAATTTCTAGATCATATGAGAAGTTGGAAAATTTATTATACATTTATAAGAATCAGATTCTTATTCAAGCCTAATGGCAAGAACTATTTGATCAATTAAAATCATTTTGACTATCTTTATCATGACTCTCCCCTCGATTGCCATGAATTGTGAAAAATTTGAGAATCATTATACATGTATATATGATAACTTTTTGTTTCATCATTGAGTACCCATTCAAACATAATACACATGATTCTATGATGAATTACAATAAGTTGGAACTTGAATATCTTTTTCATGTGACTCTCCACTCAATCGATTAAACTATTGTTTTTAGATTACATCTACACTCTACTGCCTTCCTTCCTACTTCCGTTACAAAAATAACGGCCCTGAAAAACAATGAATGAATCTTACATCAACGAGAACAAATAATTCCCCATCATTCCCTTATGATTTGATCAGCCTAAAAGAAGAAAATGGGAGGCTCATTTCATAAGACTTTGATTCAATTATTAAGAATACTTAACACAAAATAGTTTTTAGAAGGCCTTTGAGTAATATGCAAACAACAAAAAAAAGTGATTACAGTTTCTGAAATACTAATAAACCTGGAATTGTGCGATAATTGATAACTTTAATTTCTTTGATAATCATAACAGATAACCTCAAAACAGATAAAATAAATTACTCAACTTTGTTCAACATGGTAATTATGTGTACATCTATATATTGGTTCCATTAGAATCCCAGCATTTGGATAATCAAAAATTACATGTTTTATGAAGTTTTAATACTCTTTGATATAGGAATGGCATTAAACCACACTTATAACCCAACTTTGTGGATGTAAACATTTTTTTTGTGTGCTATAAAATTCACAAAACACATCTTTGCAAAGTATTTCTGAGGACAATTTCTTTTACCTCCAAACTTTGGACCAGGACCAACATTTAATCATCTAATGATATGATTCAACTTTTTGGGAAAAACTGATAGACAGGAAAGGCCATGGAACAGGGGGTCAGAGTTATTTCCAATAAGTCCGCATACAGGAAACAAACACTGATAAAACTATCAAATCCATGCATCACAGATTACCAAATAATTCTTGAATCACTGATAATCCTGTATCGATACGTATGTCCTGGTGTTTTGCATCGTTTCAAAACACAAAGTTTGGGGAAGTCAAAAGTTTTACTGAGGGAAGGTCTCATTTTGCAATATGGGCTCAATTATGAACAAATTATGAATACTGAAAAATACTTCTAATTTTTTTTTCAAATTTTATTCTCTAATTATCGTTAATTCTTCAATCATTACTGGATTAAGATTTTAAGTATGAAAAGAATTGAATATTAGAATTGTTGCTAAATTTGATTTATTCTACCGCAAGAACTTAATGTATAATTGATGACATTCAACCTATTAAGATACTATACCAAGGAGCTTTGAAAAATTTTCCTTCATCAAAATAGAACATTAGAATTTGAAATTAGATCCAATACTTCCCTGTGATAGGCACAAAAGAATCTCATATGAATAAACTGCATATAAATTTAATGCATTCATCACAAAATTTGAAAAGAATGATTCTGCTTATTTGCACAAACTTGTAAATTCTCTTGCACAAATTTATTCTAATCTATTTGTACAAATATGTATCAACAATAAATGATACAACCCCTTTAAACACCTATTGTATCTATCATCATCAAATGCATTTGTTAAATTTTTGTGACCAATGTAAAATAATCCTCATTTTGAAAGAAGCGGATGATATAAGTTAGTTCAGGTAATTTTAAATCACAGAATATATGCATTCATCAGATTCAGAGTACATGTTGACTCTGACAAAAACCTTTAATCAATTTTGCAAAGATTTAAAAATCTAGACAGATTATAGAGGTCATGCCTTAGGGCTCACCTGTCAATCATTTGCAATGATAATGAATATTTAATGTTTGAGTATATTTTTAGTGGTACACGGAGTTATCTTTCTCAAAAATATGGGTGATATTGAAAAGAACCTCCGCTCCTCATTTTCTAGTGAACATGTTCTCATCGTGTTCTTTGTCGTGATGATGATGATGATGATGAGAACCTTGCATAAGTACATACAGATCCAGATGGAGGAGTTAAATGGGGCCGACATTAGGACAAGGTTCTAATGGTCGCCCCAAGCATCAAAATTCGGTTTCAAATATAGCTGCGTACTACAAATATCCAAGGTGCAGGGCTCATTGCCCCGTTTTCATACAGAGCTCAGCTGTCCGCAGAACCATGCAACAAGTTGGTGTATGAAGTACTAAATAAGCCAATATTTTAGAATGTATCTATACATTTTCCATGATTTTAGCATACAGGTACTTTCACAATTTTTTGCACGTTTTTTGACAGTATTTGTACACACATGAATGTGCATCACATAGATTGAAAATTCTGGCGAGGCCAAGACCGCTAAATTCTGAAAATAAAACCAACACAAAAATTTCAGCTTGTACACTTTCACAATTTAAGCCGACTGTAGCCTTATCCAAAGGTGGAAGGGCAAGAGCGAATGGGGAGAAATTCGCATACTACTAAAAACCCACCTGATGACACATTCTGCCTACAGACAAAGCACTACACAAGATTGGACACATGGGCACTAATAATCACATTCATTACGCACACCACACAGCATAGGCCTAATGACAACTTGACTTAAACATTACATCAATCTCGACTCGGATTTAACGATCTTGGGTTTGCTCTTCCTTTAAGCCGCTTTCAGGATTGGTTAGATTGAATAATAGATCTTTTGCAGTTCATCCAATATTGGATAATAACATTAATGTCTTAGCCAAGCAAAAACAATGACTCATTCATTCAACATGTACAGAATGCTCATGCTTCGAATTAATCTTTAGCGTGGCATTCACCGGAGGCTAAAGGCAGATGGACTTCAATTTCAATGGAAAACAACTCGTGACATCAGGGGCCAGTTGCCCCAAGGAATTGACATCTCCATTTACTTTCTTACTTGGTAAAGTTACTTAAGACACCTCCGAACCCGTCTCATGTCCTATGTTAGAAGGTGACATAAGTAGTTTATTGGATGTAGAACTGCCAAGCTGTTGACTCCAGTGAATAACGAAGAATAGTAGAGTTTGGGAGAAGTCATACTATATATTCAAGAGTTAAGTCTTTGAAAAGTCAAATTGAATTTGAAAATCAAAGTACATATTCATATCATGTGGAACATTGTATTAAAAACTTTAGCTGTGATGCAATTGTGCACCAATTTGCATCCATTTTTTGTGTGTATACGTTTCTGTTTTTTTTCTTAAGAAATCTACTGATGCTTTTCAGCCAACTAGGCTGAAATAAAGAATGGAAATTTTTTTCTATTTCTAGTTCGATGATCAGTGATTGTATATCCACATATGTGAATAAAAACTTTTTCATCTTTATGTGGTGACCACAAGCTTAAACTTGAAATGTGAATGGGGCATGTTAGTGACCCATCCCAAAAGCCTTCAGGTGTTCCACTGATGTACATCAGAAGAAACTTATATTCTTCCAGCGGATGATGTCATCATTTAACAGGTGTCGTGTTGTCAGGTAAAGTGGTTACAATTTGCATAGAGAAGGGCAAAGAATGATACTCAAAACACAAGATATGCTCATAAAATCATACCTTGTGTAACTAATGTAAAGCGACCACAACTTCAAGTTCAAGTGTGAATGGGGCATATATACTGTAAGTGACCCATTCCAAATGCCTTCAGGTGTTCCAGTGATGGACATCAGAAGGAATTCCTAACCTTCCAGCGGATGATGTCATACTTTCACAGGTGTCATGTTGTCAGGTAAAGTGGGTACAATTTGCAGAAAGGAGGGTAAAGAGTGATATCAAAATTACAAAATATGTTAATTTATAAAACCATGGATTAAAACCATAGCTGGCGTAGCTTATGTGAAGCGACCAAAACTTAAAGGTAACATGTGAATGGGGCTTGTAAGTGACCCATCCCAAAAGCCCTCAGGTGTTTCACTGATGGACATCAGAAAAAAAACTCCAAATCTTCCAGCGGATGATGTCATCCTTTAACAGGTGTCGTGTTGTCAGGTAGAGTGGGTACAATTTGCATAGAGGAGGTCAATTAATAATGGATAAATAACGAATAACTGGATCAAGTTTGCAGGAATAAGTGGGGCCGTTATGTATTTAGAGAAGGGGTATTGACCTCATGGAAATGGCTCTGAGTAATTCGTCAGGTGACCGGCCCTAGAGACTCAGAGGCCACTGGATGGCTCAGTATACAAAATGAATAGCATGGGTTTATGTATTGTATTTGTATGGTTGGGTAAGAAAATTGAAACAGAAGGTGCAAATACACTGGAAACCCGGTATAAAGAGATCTGGTATAAAAAAAAATATCTGCTATAGAGAGGAAATGAATCTAGTCTCAGCTCTTTATTGATTTTCAACTCTGCTATTAAGAGATTTACTGCTATAATTAGCTATTTTTAATTGTCCCAAGCACCTTGTTATCCTGAGTTTTCACTGTAATGTCAATGTGTTATCTATACACAACTTTAGGCTGTTCTTGACAGCCCCGAGGATTGCCCGAGGCTTACCCGACATAGCACCCTTCCTTCCTTCATAGTAATACTATACTGATTTTACAAGACACCCATTAATTTGGGATATTTCTTTGTCTTCATGCAACATTAAACCTTTACTTCAGCCACTTCATCAAAATGGAAACAACAGGAGCAAACACTAACATCTAGTCTTCTTCTTAAATCCTTGAATTTCTCAGACAACCAATTAGTATAGAATGAATGTTGACTCTCCTCTTGCAAAATGAACGAGCACTTGGCATTGCTCATCCCGTTGAACTTGCCCGTGTGTTTTGTGCATATTCGATCAGCAGCCTGTAACCCTACCCATGGCCAATTTGAACCTCTGCAGACATCTAATCTGGTTAATTGATTGTAGCTCAGGGGTAAATGCCCTCTTCTTTTCTCCCCCGAATCATGTTCCACTGCATGGGCACATTCGTTTATGTTCTCTCATTGTCTGCATGGCAATCATCATTCTAATGAGGATGTCACATTCATGGGCATGTTCAAGAGTTGGCCAGTGGGAAATGATTCGTATAAATAGCCACCGGATTACAAACCAGCCAGTAAACTTAGGATTTATGCATAAGGCCACCAAAGCGACAATCATACGGATGTAGGTGCTAAAGGATTAACATACATTTCAATATAACAGTAGCTAAACAAACAAACAACTAGTTGCGCATATTGCATTTTTTTATCAGCACATGTTGGCCCAAGATTGAATTGAGGAAAATGAAGACCCATACCGAATAGGTTGGAAAAAAGATTAAAAACTATGTCACAAAATCAGGAAGGTTTCAAAACGAGGCACTTTTGAAACGACATGTACATAATTCTTGAGAAAACCTTACTGACAAATTCAAATCTCAGCTTTAATTGATATTTCTCCTAGGTCCAGGTATGACCTAATTGAAGTGTGAAGTCCTCTCTGGAATAGCAGCAAATTTATTTTCTCTTTGAAAATTGAGTTCAATTGTGCATATTTGCAACAACGGCCCCAAAAGGATTTACAACCCGTTAGCTTAACACCACAAGTGCAAACACTGCCTTCTGATGTAAATTGGGCAAAAGTGACATGCAATATAGAAAAGCATACAGGTACAGGTACGCCAGGAGAGGAAATTTTGTTCCAACACCTTTTGATCAGAAGCAAGGTTTTTCACCTGTTCATTTTGGATGCCTGCGTGATGACTCATCGCATTATAAAAACATAGGAATCACCTCAGTCTGCTGGTGCTGCGTGGCCATTGTGCGGTCCCTCTTGATTCACAAAACTACTACTATTCGCATCAGGTGTTGGGTTTACATGAAATGAGTTCACGAGTGAAGGAAGGGAATGCGCAGGAGGCTTTTAGCCTGAATTTCAAATGAGTGTTTCAAGATTGAGCAAGGGGACCTGCCGAGATTGAAGTGAGATTGGAGTGAGAATCCAGTAGAGGGTTAAGAGAATATATTTTCATGATATATCATCGCAATTTGCTACGCATTTAAGCATGATTGCTAAACACAAAAAATTGTTTAGCAACTTTTTCACACAATAAAGGATCAAAAATGTTTCCTCTATATGTGTAAAACCGTAACCAAATGTGAAATCTGAAATTATTCTCTGGGGTTCAAATTGAGTCAGGATCAATAAAAAAATTGAGAAAGGGCTAAAATGAGAATGGACTATAAAATGAGTGTNACTACTACTATTCGCATCAGGTGTTGGGTTTACATGAAATGAGTTCACGAGTGAAGGAAGGGAATGCGCAGGAGGCTTTTAGCCTGAATTTCAAATGAGTGTTTCAAGATTGAGCAAGGGGACCTGCCGAGATTGAAGTGAGATTGGAGTGAGAATCCAGTAGAGGGTTAAGAGAATATATTTTCATGATATATCATCGCAATTTGCTACGCATTTAAGCATGATTGCTAAACACAAAAAATTGTTTAGCAACTTTTTCACACAATAAAGGATCAAAAATGTTTCCTCTATATGTGTAAAACCGTAACCAAATGTGAAATCTGAAATTATTCTCTGGGGTTCAAATTGAGTCAGGATCAATAAAAAAATTGAGAAAGGGCTAAAATGAGAATGGACTATAAAATGAGTGTCTCCATGAGTGAGAGTTGGCAGCCCAGAATACAGGGTACGTGTGTAAGAAATTAATCTATTTTGCTTCGGATCAAATGTCTCCCGCAGCTCAATCAATAGAGATAAGATAGATTTCAGGATAAAATACAAATGGAAGAAATTGAGATATTCTTCACAAATCTGAATCCTCTAGTAGAACTAGCAAGTGCTGCTAATTTCTGCCCTTCATTTTGTATGCAGAGATGCCAAACATTCGCAAACATGCACGAGGTACAAATTCAAAAGTAATGTCAATAACACATTACCTGGACAAAAGTAAGAACAAACAAACATGACAATGATAACAATACTCTCGACTATTTACTTGCGATAAAGCCATGGATTGATATGAAAACACACCTTGTGTATATTCAGGAACAGTTGGCATCTCTGTAGGCCCTATATATATGGGCAATCCCACCAAAGTGTCATGTCTGCTATGACTATTTATTGACAACTATTAATTGAATTCCATTAAAAGTTCAATACATATAATAAACATTAACATTAACCAAACTTAACTGAATTTCAAAGAATGATTGTCAAAAAATCTATCTATTTATCACTCTCATAATTTTTGTGGTAAAAGACAAGTGGCCGGATATTGCCTCTTTGAAATGCTTTCAGTTTCGGCCATAGAGTCAATGGATAGGCTTATTGTAACTCTGTAGACAATGAAGTGTTGAAACATCTCAAATTTAACTTGTTTACGAGAACATAAATGTTTGACAATGATATTGAACTGGTAGGAACTTGATCCATTACAAAAGCTGGCAGGTACATGTATCTCAAGACATGGCACTTGTGTTTGTATATATTGAGCTTCTTACTGCAATGGAAAGCATTTTTATATTCTAAACTTACCGACATGAAAATGCAATAAATTTGTATCTTTGAGAGCAACTTCTTTAATTAATCATAAAATACTAACAGCTCATAAGATCTAACAGTTTGTGATTGCATACATGTAGACTATTCAATATTACTTTTTTTCGGGAGGATAACACACAATTATCTTTTCATCATATCATTATTATCATTAAGACTGACTGAAAGAACTACTTAATTGTCGGGGGTTTTTTCATCTAAAACTAGACAATGATCCATGCTATGAATTTTGGCACTTTCTATTTCATGAAAATTTTGTCATATATCATTGATCTACAACTTATAATCAAATAATTTTCCACCCTGGTTGTAATGGATACATCATGCACTCAAAAGTTTATGATGCACCACACTTCACTTGGCAAATCCAATGCAAATGAAATTGTAAAATATATAATATTTGAAGAAGTAACAAAATCTTCAGATTGCCTCTCTGTACGAACTTGAGCGATACTCCACATGTACATGTAGCTTGTTTTTACTACATCACTCAATCACTTGAAGAACCTGTTTAGATTTCTTCTCACCATTGGGCTGTGTTTACACGACACAAACATAAAACATTCTTGATAACATGTGCATGAAACTCAGTCACGTTTATGCAAAGTTTTTTTAGTGACTCTCACTTGCCTCTTCAAATTCATTAAATCATACAAAATCTGTTCAACATTCTTTGCACCATGCAGAACCTAATTTCAAGTACAATTGCCCAATCACATAGTAGAATCTATTATCTTTCTTTGCACCATTCCATGGCCAGAGCATCTTATTGAAGTGCTCTCTTAGGCTGTGTTTATCCCATTAAATACTACATATTGAAACACAAACACAGAACAATTTTCAAGACATGTGCATGAAAATTGACCATATGTCTTTTTTTCAGACTGATATTCTCACTTGCCTCTTTGACAGTACTGGCACTTTCTTCACACCCATTCCAAGGCCATGGAACATTTTATTCAAGTGCACTCTCAGGCAGTTCACATTATAAGAATTGACATGTCTTCCAATGGACCGTTCACATTACATACACATTACATACAGCCAGCAAAACTTCTGCTAACAAGGCTGAAGAGTACATTTACATTTAGATTTGAAGAATAAAACCTTCTGCTTGCCTCATAGTACAAACGTGAGCGATACTCTCGCTTGCCTTTACATACAACCATCACTCAATCACATTGGAGAGTCTGTTTAGCTTTCTTCGCACCATTCCATGGCCACAGCATTTTCTCAAAGTGCAATCTTGGGTTGTTCACACTATGATGATTTTCAAGTGCACTGCATACATGAATGTCTTCCTGTTCATGCTATAAAAATGACAAAGTGCACAATATGGCCACCTACTGTATATGTAGACAAGTGACCTCTATAGACAGGTTTGGCTGATGTTGAAGTAAATATATCTGATGCTAAAGGGGGCAAATGTGTGCATCATGTTTAATGAATAGCACTGGAATAGAACATGTCAATAAATTTAGCCAAGACAAGCAGGTGAAAGGTCCAGATTTCAGAATCTTTGGTATGAGTTTGCCGGGCTTTGAACCAACAGCCTTCCCTATCAAGAGCCGGAAGCTCTCATAGCAAAAGAAGTCTACGTATATTAAGCCAGGATATAGATTTAAATACATTTACATATTCTTAATTACTAGCTACCATACCAAAAAAAAACACTCCCTTCTTATTTCACTGTTTAATGAAGTTCAAACAGGCTCACATCGATTATGACAAGACAGGTCGATACTGCTAAAGAATAAAGCCTATATTCTCACTTGATTCAAATGAACTTTCCGACAGGATTTGGATGTGTGGGGAGATTGATCTCAACCATGGAATGGGAAACCGAAAAGAAATTGCTCTGCAAACCACTTTAGCGAGAACCATTAAATGTCAGGAGAATTATTTGAACTTGCCCTAATGCATTATGCATGGGTAATATTGACAGTTTTCAGCACCTTATACCCTCTACTTTTTTCTTCCACTCTTCTCTCCTTCACCCGTGCTTTTTGATCATTCTCAACTTATATGTGGCAAAGCTTTCTCCTCTCCTTCCCTCTCAACTCTCCGCTCATCTCATATCCTCCCCTATCCTAGATCCTCCCCTCCACCAATCACTCCTCTATGTTGAGTCCTTCAGTCTCCACTTTTTTATTTCATTTTTCACTCCCGTTGCCTCTCCTCTCCAATTCTCTCATCTCATCTCTCTCCCCTCTCTCTTGATTTCTTCAGTCTTCACTCTTTTGGTTTATTGTTTTCTCTTTTTTTGCTTACATTTCATTATTCTTTTTCTTCCTTAAATCACTCATTCCCTCCCTCCTTCCTTCTCTCTTCCTTCCCCTTCCTCACTCCATCACCTTTCTTTCACCAAACATCCCTTCCCTTCCATCCTTTCTTCTTTCTCTCTTACCTCCCTCTTCCTTCTCCAACTCATCTTTTTCCCATTCTACATGTAGATGTTCTTCCTCTCCCTCCGACCATGACATTTCACTTCATCCATTGAAGTTATTTAGTTTATTTCTTACATTCAAATTTTCTTCCCCTCTCCCAATCTCTCTTTTAATTCCCTCTCCCCACCTACATGTACCTCCCTTTCTTCCTTCTATTTATTTCAGTACTCTGACTCAAACCATCCACTTTCTCCACTTTCTCCTTGAATTTCTTGTCCATTTCTTTCTTTCCTTTTCATAAAATTGGCAAACCAAAAATGGCATAAGGTCAACAGGTTCCCACAATCTCAAATTTCATCGTGAAGTACCCCGGTCATTTTCTGAAGAAGGGTTTTTCTCATGAGAAAAACGCCAAGTTCCTGGTATTTTCTTCAATAATATTAACACCCACATATTTCTATTTTCCCATACATGAATATACATGGAAACAAATGAAAATTCAAACAAGGAAATACACAATAAGATCCCCAAGATTTATATAAGTTTCCACTCTGGTACTTCTCATGAGAAAATGCCAAGTTCTGAGGAATTTTCTTCAAAAAAGATATTTTTTTTAAATGCTCTGCATCTTGATTGCCCATACATTGTATATGAAAACAAGAACAAAGAAACAAATGAATATCCTTACAAGAAATTCAAAAGTTGCATTAAATTTTTATGATCAATATAATTTTCTGAAGGGGGGATTTCCCAAAAGAAAATTCTGTGTTCCTGGTGTTTTCTTTAAAATATTAACACTCTCTGCATCATGACTTTTCCAAACATGATATGAAACAAATGAAAATGAAATCAATTGCTTCATTGTCTGAAAAGTGTCCATATTGAATATTTCTTTTACAAACATGTTACCTTTTAACGCTTTTTATATTTTATGTAGTATTAAATATGTATATTCAAAATAATTTTGGTGAGGTCAAAGTACAATCATTATCCTACATAATATAAGGTTAATTTATGATGTATTGTAGTGAAATGGCAGGAAAAACACCTTTGTGAATCATGCTGGGTTAAACTAAAAACCTCCTAATGAAAAACAAGTATTCATGATCAATACTATGATCTCATACTCTTACATGTATGCATCTAATTCCAGGCATATCTAAACCAGTCCTGACTCATAATTAATACAAAATAAACACAGCGAACCCACACACCATTCCAATTTTTTCGATATATATCGCCCTTGTGTGATCTGAAAGTAAATGCGGATATCTATATCGATCAACTACCTCTTAATCTGCATGATCTGGTCAATAATTGTAAGTCATTATCAAAATCAATCTAGCCGTTGCTATGGCAGCGATTCCTCAAGCAACCACAAATTTGATACAAGGGAAATTGCCACCAGCATTTTAGGTCCGCTCCATGTGCTCCTATTTTGAGCAGGGTTGCGATCCAAAGAAATTTCCATCTCATTTGCACTTATTCATTTATACACGTACATAAATAAATGTAGATTGAATGTTTCGAGACGAAGATTTTAAAGACTGGCGTTTCCTGGTGAAAGATTGCATCTAATCCCCAGGCATGCAGTTTGAGTAGAAGGGATAAAGTGTTAACAAAGTTAACAACGTCGACTGAAGCACTGAAAATAGCTAGATGTACAACAACAGAAAGTTACTACCCTCTTATTATGCTGTGAAATGTTAAACAGGTGTTGCACCTGTTCAGTGAATCAACTTTGACCCTTATTTCTTTAGTGTTCATGAAACAATTAAAGAGGTGTTAAACAGGTGTTGTTTGCATCTGTTCAGAGAATTAACATTGACCCTACTTTCTTTTGTGTTCATGAAACAATTGTGAAGGCTGGACATGCTGGAAGGGAGTTGCTTGCTTTGTCCAGGTTCCTTTGTCCCTTTTGCTCACAGCAATCTGAGGATCTGGTAGAAACCTAAACATATGTAAGGATCAAAGTCAATAGGCGGGTTTACTTATATATTCAAATTTATGTTCGTTTAACTTAGTTACGTGGTATTCCCTACACCGGTTGATAACAATAAGACCACAATACAGTACTTGGAATCCAGTTTGCATACATTACTTGTTGCTATGTCGGGCAAGCCTCGGGCAAGCTTTCGAGTTGTCAAGAACAACCTTTGTGTTAGAGGTATGCATAAAATTTGCATCTATTAATAAACCCGCCTATTGAAGTATAAAATGAACAACAAATGAAATGAAATAATAATTAAACTTCTTTTAAATTCTCATTTTGGCACATAGAGTACAAGTTGACTTGTGCAGATATGTGAGCCTATAAACAACCATTCAGATATAAATAGAGGCATAATAATGTATAAGACTTAAAAGGAGAAAAAGTAATTTCAATAGACGTACTGCGTAGTGTCAGTAGAGTTCATGAAAAAAATCACGATAGCCCAATGAAGATACTATTTTAAAGCGATTCTTTTTCAATGTATTTTTCCCTCCAAATTCATCATGATTGATAAGTCTGCATACATACACACAGTATATCTAATCTGACTGCATATAAATATTGGAAGGAGTTAAGAATCAAAAGAAAGTCAAAACTTTCAATGTTCAAACGGTATTTGCGTATGAAATAAGGATACATTCAGCATACTCCATGTACAGCATAAAAACTCTAATGGGTGTAAAGCCTACACATACAAAGTTCATCTCCAAATATCTGTGAGTCTGAGAATCTGTTATAAAGCGCAAATGAACTCTTCTTGACTTTCAAATTGATTTGATATATGGCAGCTGAAAGTCTTTGTCCTCAAGGGCCTAATATTGGAAGCAACCCTTAAACCTGAACATCTGATAAACAGATGTACTGTAACTTCTGGAAGATGAGTTTTCACTAGTACATGGCCTTACAAATGTCCTGCTTAATCATAATTAGAAGAATAAATCTAGTTATTTGTGTTTGTCTTGATCCCACAAGTATGAGAGGTACATATTCTTGCCTTCGTCCAATAAAATTAATTCTTGCACATTAATGATAGATTTTTTCTTCTTTTTTTCAAGGAAATTTTATACATGTAGGCAAATAAGAAGAAAACATGTCCATCACCTTTTTTCCAAGATTATATGTTCTGCAGCAGTAAAAAAAAAAAATAAGTGCACGAGGTGTGCGTGGAAAACTTGGGAAAATCTGTGTTTGCATGAAAAGGTGAATAAAACACGACCCCATATTAGCAAGGGAAACACAAGTTGTGTACAGTTCACGGTTTTCTTTGCTCTTTTTACTCAAATTTAGTTTCACTTCATGGTTGTTGGCCATTTCTAGCAAATTTCATACTATAATTCACACCGATCAGTGATTGTGTAATATCCTGTCATTTGATCATCACGTTCCCAATGCTGATGCATCCTGATTTCATTCTGAATTGCGTAAGTACATGTAGGTATATAATGTATACATGTTTTACCTTGCATTATATGGTCAAGTTTTTTTTTTCAGTGTCAAATAATTGTATCAGGTGAGAACAGTGAGAGGGAGAAAACCAAATGAAATATTAAATTTGGATCCTGGTATGTTATAAATATTTTCTCCTCTGGTCTTTTCATAATGGCAGTATTAGCAACCACTTTCATGTACCACGGATCTGTGAATTAAGAGCTTGTTTGTGCTAATGGATCTACTGTTATGATTTTCTCTCGAGACTTTCAGCAGAAGTTTGTGCAACAAGTAGATGTTGGACATACACTATCTGAAATATAATTTGCTTCTTGTGTGTTAAAAAGGACAGAATGTGGTGTTGCTCAAAAGTTGCAATTGATCGCAAGTTGCACTTGATCTGAACAGCCAATCAAAAACATTATTTCATGCCTGTCTTGTCAAAAGTGCATACCATTCGCAAATGAAAATGCGCGTTCCCATTTTCAACTGATTTGCAGTTGATTTGCGATCAATTGCAACTTTGTAATATCACCCCCTATGAAGTACAACAGTGATCATAGTCTGTACATTTGGAACACATTCAAGCTACAGTAGTAAGAATACATCTTGAGAAAATAGATCTAGAGCATATTCAAGCAAATGAGAACACATTCACAGTTTACATGTAGGTGTTTTTCCCTGACAACTACGAGAGAGAAGAACAAAAAGCAATAGTTGAGGGACATTTGGGCTAGTGCGAACACATCCAATATCTGGTGTATCCCTCAGACAATCAGCAGAGTGAGGTGAAGAGCAAAAAGCAGATGTTTGGGACTTGGTTTCTTGTTACTTGTTCCATGGTTGTCCCCAAGTTCTAAGGTTTCACGCATTATAAAGAGTGCGGCAGATGGGTCACTACATAGTATGTAAAATACAGTGCCGATATCTAGCCACCAGGAAATTCTGGCCTCTGTCTTTGGTGGGGGCCCCCTTCGGAAACATATTATAGAAGCTTTATACATATGGATTGAGCGTATTACCAAATGAAATGGGAGTACATGTGGAGGTTAATGCTATTAAAGTGTATGGGATCTGCACATTTAGACTAAATTTGGCACACAAAAACTATTGAGTAGCTATACAACTGTTAATAGTAAAAATGATCATTTTTATTGGGTTGTCAAATTTTTTCAAGATTTTGTTGCGTAATTTGAGTCAAAAAGAAAATATCGATATTATTGAGCTGCAAGTTGTACAGGCTGCATACTTTACATGCGTATTATTGGACAGTATTGAAACTGTCGATATGAAAAGGCAACTTGCATTGTTTGTACTCCATCAAACAAAAACAATGGTGGACTGCAAACCTGGTATGAGTTTCTATTTGAACGCCTTGCATCAATTTCCGTGTACACAAACGGCAATGAAAAACACTTTTGTTGTTTGCCTTAAGTAAACATTGAGATTGTCATTTCTCAAATATGTCCAAGTGTGCAGAGATTTGCAGGGTATGGATTCTATTGTCGTTAATTTTGACTAATCAAACATCCTCGATTGAACTTTATTGTCAACAAAACAATTACTCTTGCTGGGCTTATTGAACAAGATGTGGAAATTTTTATCTTAATCAAACAGAGACAACTCATATTAAGCGGAAATATGATTATCATTCCGGATAAATCAAAGTTAATACAGTATGCTAATAAACATCTAACTATTCGAGGTAGAATACCTATACTTTAAATTTTTGTTATTAAATTTGTTAAATGATTTTAAAGAAAGCTACAGAATTCATGATATTAATGTGATGATAATAATTTGCATGTTGCGTACATGCAGGCAATATTGAACCATGTTTTTATGATAATTGAAATGCATTACATGCTTGAAAACAAGAAGCTAGATTTTGAAAATAATCTAAAAGATAATCATTTGTCTGTCATGTAGACTATTTGGGACCAGTTTGACATTCTAGCATAGTGCCATTTTCAGATTTTAAGCATTGTTTGAATATTGGAAGCTTTAGCTATTAAGCTACCACAGCATTAAGAGCGAACATAAGAATACTGTAAAATTCAAATTTTCAAAGCACTTCCTTTCGTATAATTAGTTCGGCCTTTCCTGTACCCCTCATGAAATCTCCCCATAATGGTTCGCATGTGGCCAAGCTGGCAGCGAATGTGTAAGATAATACCCCATTGTGGTTAAAACGGACAGGCAGGATGATCACAATAACAGATCCATTTGCATCTCCTAACCAATATGAATCATAATGAAAAACAGATTATAAAGAATCAACAGCGAAATGAGGCTCAGATTTATTGATAACTTCCTCCGGTTCAACTGTTCTATCTTTGTGCCATGGAAAGTGAAATTTCAACTAGGATTTTGGAGAAAATTACTGGCATATGAACGGGGCATGGGGGTGTTAGAAAATATTTTTTTTTACATGGGATCTTTTTACATGTACATTTTCCTCTTTGTGTTGTTTGGGGGCTAATACAATTGTACATGTATGTCAGAGCTCATGGAAGGCTATTTCTAATGTTTAGGGTGCTCACCGTCCTTTGTTCCTATATATTTTTTACCCTGACATGTACATGGATAAATCATCAAGTTTTATCTCTTTTTATTTAATCAATTATATAATGGGGCAACTCGTTGTTTTTACAAACTGTAAAATTCTCAGCCGCTGAACGTCACTTCCCATTACCCAAAATGATATCCTTCACATGTACTGTAGTCAAAGCAACCAAACAAACTTCATAAATGGTTCTTCATGCATTGTACTACATGTAGCTCAAAGTTGCATTCTACAAAAAAAAAAACTATATTGACTCCATTAATTTCTTATGGTCCATTTTCCTTCTTCGTTACTATATAAACATACATACTGGGTGTTGGTTTTTTTAGGGGGGTTGCAGTCAAATAAAAATTCTGAGGATTGAAGGAAAGTAGAAAATGAATTTCAAGTATCACAAAACTGAACTACATGTATATAATATCTATCATCAATAGAATTTCCTAGCATTCATAGTACATCCATACTACATGTATTTGTTGACATGAAAGAATTTGAGCTTCTCACATCCTATGAGTAGATAAGAAACATGCCTATGCATACACCGTAGTATGTATGTACTGTAGGCCTACATGTTCCTGCTTGATCATAATGTTTTACTACTCCCGACAGAATCTAATATTTGTACTGTATAATCAGCAAATGTATGCATTCACAGGTGCTATGTACATGCAGAGTGGCCTCTTTGCGTAGCTGGCCTTTACTGCATGAATAATAAATGATATCTATAACGGGACGAAGAAGGAGAAAACAACATGTACAAAAATCATGCAGGCAACAAAGAAGTCTTGGCGCCAATGAGCTTGGATTTGCCAGTCTAGGATATTAATTAGTCATATCTTAATTGATCCTTCCTTTTCTTGTGATCAGCGATAGATTCGATCTAATGCTTTGTATTCAATCAACACACATTAATGCACAAGTACATGTACCCCAAGCCATTTCATGTAAATATGAATATAAATTGCGTCAAAGAAATTTTATGTAACTTGAGGTATTGATTAAAAAACTTTTTATTATTTCACTGGAATGTATTGTTCTACATACATTTTTGCAATTATCAATTTTCTGATGTTAATTACAGGGAACTTACACAGAATGAGTGATGGGTATTTTTCATGAGATAATGGATAAAATCAAATGTCACCGGAGATATAATCCGACAGTTTCTAAAAGACCATGAACCATCGGTAGAAAAAGAATTATTTTACCATAGTTCACCCTTAGAAATTACATGTACCTTGGTACCGATGGTTCATGGTCTTTTAGAAACTAAACAAATTTTACACACTGCCAAATGTTAGCATACATTAAAAAAAATAGTGGGGATGCAGCCCCCCCCCCCCCCCCCCCCCCTCCCTCTCTCCAAGCAGTTCCACATCCATGATAGAGAGGTACACTGTCTGCTCAAAAGCCAGTACATGTGAAGTACGGTACTATCCAAAGCAAAGAAACCGTCCATCCATACAATACACATGCCCCAAAACAAGAGATTACAATCAGTCTAGACCCCTTCAGACATTCTGAAAAGCTTCTTACGGCACACTTATTCTTAAATCCTATTATGGATATGCTGGTTTTATATTACTGAAATTCCGAGTGAAAGTGTTTGAGCTTCATAAAAAGCCAGCTCTAGAGAATGTTACAAGGTGATTTGATTTTTGTACATAAACTGTTGTATACTGTTGTATGTACAATCAACCTCATGAAAATAAATTTTGCACTAAGGGAGAGGAAGGGAGAAGAAATTCAAATATTGTACATTTTCACATCTACCGGTATTCTATTTTTACAGCATATCTACTGTACAGTTACAGTTGTATACTGCAACATTACTAAATGTTGAATATATTATTATAATCTTTCATAAACATTTCAAGGTATCAACAAGTCAACTGCAATGAATTTATTAATTCTATTACTCTCCATTTTAGTTCCATTTACGTAGATTCTATTTTGTCCGTAAAGAGAAGTCCATGCAAATATATAGTGTATATGTAGACATTGAGCTGGACTCCTACTACTGTTGTGGTAAAAATCAATTCTTTATTGAAAATTTTGATGCAATAATAATTGATTATTTTATCAATTTTCCTATCAAAATCTAAAACTGCCCAAGAGCTAATACTTTAAAAAAAAAAGTTAGAAATCTGTAAAATGCACTTCATTTAAGACTGACAAATGGCTGATAAAGAATAAAACAAAACTACAGACTATCCAAAAACACCCAAACACTTTAGGCCAACTTAAATTTTCACCATCCCATCAACAGATAAAAAATAGATCTTCCCTTGACACTTCACCAATTAACTGACCTACATTTGCAATCTCCCTGAACACAGAAAATGAAGGTCTTGTCACTCTCAAAATGGTTCTTAAAACACTATCGAAAAGTTGACAAAATTGAAGCTAACTTGTCTCTTTTCACTTGCTTGAAGAATCTGCTTGTCAAGATTCACTGTGCATACGTTTTGACATTTCCTTGGAGTTTGATTTCATGCTTATAGGAACACAGAGTTCAGCTAAATTGACCTCTCGCCAGGTAAGGATGAGCTACGTAAGGTGTGAAAAGATTGACCTTTTTAAAGAAAACTGTGATTTCTAGTAAGATTTGATCTTACATCTCCTCCGCAGTAGTTCTGGATAATTTTGTTTTCCTTTCAACAGTTTCTTTTTGTTTTGTTCTGAAGTAAAAATGAATCTTACAAAGTTACATGTATAAAATCCTTTTTTAACTTTGTTTGTTTTTTTTGTTTTGTTTTTTGCGATATAAAAGACTAGGGGTATAATCAAACATATACAGTATGTGATGAAGCAAAAAAAAAATAAGTGCACAATGAACATGCAAAAGCAAAGACAACCAATTTTTTTTTTCACCACTTCTTTTAACCAAGGAGAAGATCTATTGTTTAGATTCTGAAAAACACAACATTTTTATACAGTCTGTTTTACCTTTTCAAAACCTTTTTTACTTCTTAACTCAAAGTGCATGCCTTCAAATGATTTCATCTATTTGAATGATTGGTGTGAGACTCGGTTATGCATTTACATGCTATGCTGGTCTGACTGTTCACTTCATTATTCTAATTCAATTAATGCCAAAGGCAATGGCTCAAATCAAATTTCTCTATTGATTTTTCTATATATGCTGTCAGTGTGCAGACCCTCATCAAGTTTCACATGGGAGGGCAATTGAGATAATTGGCATTTTAACGCAGTGAAAACAGGAGAAATCACAATAGTTGTAAATACTTGTAAATAATGAGTTCAGAACATATAAACTTTTGCTTGTTTACTAAAGTTATTTTCCTCTAAAAAATACATGACTGCCTATGTACAATCATACCCTACAAATATAATATGGCAAAATTCTTTCATTTTAATCCTAATCTTTCATTTTCCTATGTTTCACTATCAAAAGTCAATTTATCTTACAAAAAATATAAAATTCACTGGCCCAATGGCCATGCCAAATTATACACATGTATGCATGATGTAGTCCCATACATATTCATTTACACTGTGTAGGGCCTACACTTATCCATGGACTTATCCATAATCCAAACCAGCAAATCCAAACATCAGCGAATTCAGTAGCATTTTTAGTACCATACATTTGACACATTTGACCTTGCACTTTTTATCCAATTTCCTCTGTCTGGGGGTTTTGACATAAAATGCCCAACTGTCTGACAAGAAGGAAATACATAATACCATGTTTAGAATATATGAAACCAGAAAATGAAATAGATATAAAAGAAAGCTGTAGTTAAAGGGCAACTGATGCAACAAAAAAAAACTTGCTAGTGGGTAATGTACATTATATCAACACCCATAAACAATCCATGATATTTAAAGCTAATTTACTTTTTTAAATATAAAACTTTTAGAACTAAATATTTTTCATTATAAATCTAAAAACAAATTATATGAAAACTAGAATGTAGCTTACACAATCAAGCAAGAAGCATGTGCATGCATTCAAAAGCCTTGCAGGGACCTTAATTTGGGCTTTTGCTTCATCCGCCAATCATCAATAAACCGTTTATTTGCATCAAACTATTTAACTAGTCATCTATATCATGTTATAAAGGGCAATTTGAAGTTATTCTTATGCACTTCAGCAATAGACAAACTATATTTTCACCTCTGATACAAGTACATGTACCCTTTAATGTAACAGTTCTCTATGTTCATGTCTCCCTTTCTTTCTCTCTCTATCCAATATACACATTGTAAAACTAATTATAATTTTCTAAAGATATCAACTCAATATTGTATTGTACTCCTAAAGTAACAAAAAGAAGTAGGCCTATACAAAATCATAATACTTAATCAACAAAATACAAAAGGTAATCAACAAAAAACAATCTTGAGGTAAGCGATTATGCGCCATACAGCACTACATTCGGGCATTCTCATGGGAACCTCTATGTGTATTGTACTGGTACATTCGCAGTGCTCGATGCAATACCTTCTTCTCCTGCTTGCTCTGAGCTATCACTATCTTTCCTGTCAAACGTGAATTGTAAATGTGGGTCACCACTCTCCCTGCGCATCTCACTGTCGCAATCATGCAATGAAGAGATGGAGAGAGCGAGAGAACTAGTCTGCAAGCACAGACCCTAGGCTCTCAGTGTGAGCATGATACAGAGTATGCAATCTTTTCATACGTGATACACTGCATTGTTTTTGCCTTTAGGAAAGAACAATGCTGTGTGTGATGTAGTCACACAATGCATACGCTATTTCACGCTCTGCGCATGCACACATCGAAAGCCGAGGGTATGTGCTTGCAGACTACGAGAGAGAGAGCGGTGTCCACTTCAATCTCTGCACACATAATTTGACATTCTGGGAAGACTTTGCAGTGCAGTTTGGGGCACACTACTCCATACCTAATTCAATCTATTTACTGTGTTTAAAAAGGTCTCTACATAATATACCCCTCTTTATCTAATTACTTCAACAGCATTCTATAAATAAATAACAGGAATAGTTGTACCTCTGAGCATACATACATGTACACATAAGGTAGTTTGCATAAATGTATCACAAAGGTTTGACTATTGTACAGTACAGTTACAATGTTTGAAAGAAAATACTACTGTCACCCAAGTCCCAAGCACAAATAACCATATTTATGTATTAATGAAAGTTTGTTCCTTTGTAGCTAGCATTATTACTTGTCCTACATGTACATGTACAGTCATATTTCCTGTCAAGCATGATATCTTTTCTTTTATAAACATTAGATTATTATTTGCCAAATACATTTCCAGACCCACATTAAAACTCAAGTGCGAATATCATATTCAATCACTGACGTATCAAACTTATATGGTACTCGAGTTCTGTTTAGAACCTGTTTGATTACCAGCATAACTTTGACTTTGTTAATTTTCCAAACAGATTTGATTACAATGAAATGGCATTGGAAGTAGCCTTGGACTGTGTACTCGGGTAGCAACTAAGATGTAACTCTGACGAATTGTCAAGTACATTCAATCTATACAGCACAGTATGTTTCTTCAATGTCTAGATGGAAATGCACACATCTGTATGTCTTTTAATACCATAGCATAGAAGATCATGAAGGCCCATACATTCATATTACATGTATGTGATGTATTCAAATTTATTTATGTTTGCTCCAAAGGCAAATTATCTATTCAACTGTCAAAAATGATCAGAATGCTACAGACAGTGCTTGATTTAAATTTATAATTAGAACCAGCATTAATGTATAGATATAAGAACTTTTTTTTTACTGGAAAATCCTAAGCTTTCCCTTTCCAAACAATGGGAACATACGTAGCGGTCATTTCTATTCTTCCCCTCAAATACCACAGTTTGCCGTTGCCTCTTAATTTTATTTTTTTATTTTTTGTCAATTTCTTAATTTTTGTGCTGGACGCAATGTCCCATGTTCGAACGATTCAATGAATGAACATTGATTACGAAATAACTAGCCAGAGCGGTTGTCTGGGATCACACGTTGTGCATTGACCCCCTACATGAGATCGCCAGACAAATCCTACGGTTCTGAATTTTCTGGATTTGAGGACAATAGAGGGTTCTACTTTTGCATACAAACATAAACTTTACATTTTATGTTGTTCAGAAATGACTTACAAAAGCACACAACCACCTGTTATTACAGACCACATTTTCTGTCTCCCTTGGGTGGTCTTCACAGAGATTTTTTTTACTGAACATTCTAGCATCTATACATGTAGGTGCATGATAATCAATGCGTATTGTCAAGTTCATCTAATGATGCTAATGAGTTTAACAAGCAAGATTAAACTCAGCCATGGCTTAGTCAGTGAGATCATCATAAAAAAGCACCCCACCCCACAGGTGTTAATTTGTCAGGGAGGAAGTCTTCTTTATTATCAGTGTACACAGTCATGGTCGAAAAGTGCAAATGCTGCAATCGCCCTACATAGAGGATTGCTGGCCTAAATGCATATATTACATGTAGGCCTACATTATTAGTGTTCATGCTCATGGTACATGTAGAAAATAACAGTTGATTGCTCAGTAAAATCAGCCTACATGTAACTTATGTACAATCCAGACATGTCAAACACCATTAACACACAAAAGCAAACAAACAATACATGTCATAACACTTGGATTGGACACCACATAAATGTAAAGTATGTATTGCACTTTTCATGACAAGCTTTTAGAGGAAGACAAAGAAATTTTAAAATGACATTAAGAAATAAATGAATAGCACTGAGGACGTTTGCCAACTTGCCTTCTATCCATATTCTTTAGATCTAGTTCAGAAAACAAAAGGAGTGACAAAGATTAAATTCTAAGACAGTGATGGCCTGTGCATCACACAATGTGTTCCCATTTTTGTGAAGAAATTACCTTGATTTATCTGGAATTCTATCCTACCATTCAATTACATTGTACAACAAACTTTTAGACACAAATAATTTGAAAATGTTTGATTATATGTTGTTGTTGTTGTGGGGTTTTTTTTCAGTTTAAACAGCACTTCGATAAGTGTAAATATTTGCACCTCTTGTGCAAGTTTTACTAAATGGTGCAAGCAATGGGGTGTATTGACTTATGAAAAATGATTCAAACTGAATCAAAGAGATTATTGGGTGTTTTTGCTGGGGGAATTCTGGTGTACTACAGGTAATGGTGAATCATAAAAGAACACAATAGCATTCCTTTCACCTTAACAAGCAGATATGGACAGGTACAATGTAGAGGAGGGATAGAAAACCATTGAAGCAGAAAGCAGATTCATCAAGGAGACCCCTCACACACAAAAGATTTCTTGAATCGGGGGCCTGCTGATTGAAACTGTCCTATCTCTATCGCTTGATTGTATCTATACCAAATTGATTTCTCCTTGCTAGATTGGATTTCAGTGGCTTCTTATAACACCCCCAGAACATTGACATGATATGGAATGTTTTGTTAAATCACACAAAGTTAACTTAACATACAATGTAGTCATATATTTTATTTAAAAAAAACACTCAAGACATTTACAAGAGTATGTCTGGACCAAATTACCAATATCTGAAACGTCAAACATGTAAGTTTTCATATTGGAAATACTTTCATGTACTGTAGTTCAAGTAAGATATAATAATTTCTAATGCATTTATTTCAATGTATTCATCATTTTACTGTTTACAGATGGGCTTGAATGATGTGTCATGACGAGCAAGCATATTCATGTTGATGTTTGGAAACAAAAGGATGATTCTAAAGCAAACATACATGAACTTTGATTTGTAAAAATTGTCTTCTGGCTCTAAATATCCTTACATGTAGATTGCATGAATCTGTATCCATAGGCAAATACATGTTGATTAAGATATAATGGACAACTCGAGCAAGTGAGACCTTTGTCATTGGGCCATGATAAGCAAATTTAGCAATTGGGAACTTCCTTTGTAAAGTTATTTTAACTGTCATCTGACTTCAAAAACAAGAACATGTAGTCCATTTACATGTCCATGCAAGTATCTAAATATACATGTACATGGTACAAAAGCATGTCATGATGTAGACGTAACTTTTGCAATCATATGAGGATTCATTTTGTTTTTTGTTATTTGGGGGCACAAAGTTCCCATTTGAAATCATGAGCATATGTTACCAAACTTTCAATATATTTTCAAGAGATTGTTCTTGGCAAAGTGATGTTCATAAGGTTTATCCTCTGAAAGGATACACTCAGATATATGTACAGTGTACATGTGTGTGTAAAAATTTTGTCTTGCATGTTTTGCTTCTCAATACATGTTCCAGATATTTTCCAGACATTGATGCACATTTGACAAACTACTGTTGGTCAGTTTTATCCTAAGGAAAACAGACACATAACACGTATTTGCATAATTTTGTCTTGCATGACTTTGCACAAAGTTTAAAACTTAACAATTAAATAGTCTAAAAGAAATGTTCACACTCTCTAAAGTGATTGAATCATGAGCAAATGTCATTTCATAAATTTTTCGAGACATGTTCCAGAAATTGAAGTGTTCTTGGCAAACTGATGTTCATCAGTTTTATATACTGAACACATACAGAAACAAATACATATTTTTTTGTACGTATAATTTTGTCTGTATGCGTTTGCTTCTTGTTCAACACAAAGTTTAAAACTTTATGATAAAGAACACTCAAAGTTGATTTGAATCATGAGAAAATGTCAATTCATGACTTGACACATTTTCCAGACATTGCAGTGTTCTTGTCAAACTGCTGTTCATCAATCTTATCTGGATCTTTGTCCTCTGAGGGATACAGAAATCATTCACCCTGACTGTTAGTCATGGCCACATGCATGTTTGTCTGATTGCCTGATACTAAACCATT
The DNA here is from genome assembly GCA_036244855.1 of Temnopleurus reevesii. Classification (NCBI taxonomy): domain Eukaryota; kingdom Metazoa; phylum Echinodermata; class Echinoidea; order Temnopleuroida; family Temnopleuridae; genus Temnopleurus; species Temnopleurus reevesii. Next base: position 159,003 of record BQKZ01000128.1, on the reverse strand, counting down.
GCATTCAATATGTGTGTCTGCACTCTGCAGAATGGCAAACATATAATTTACTCATTTCGCAGCTCTTAGTTGTTATGAAGAGAAACACAAAAACAATCAAATACCTAGCCCTAAGTATTGTAGATTGTATAGTGATGTGGGTGGATGTATTGTAGTATTGTTTATTCTCTGAGAGACCCTCTCATAGTTTAGTGCCTCAAAAATAAAAAATTTAATTATGTTTCAATTAACAATCATCAAATAGTAAGTACAAGATACAGAACAAAGTATCAATTATCAAGCGTTTGTTGTCAATAGATTTTGTATGTATTTTTTGTACTTTTAGTCTGACATGCTTTTTCCAGTTTACGCTACAGTAGTCTACGATACAGTTGGCATACTTATACATGTATTTTACAATATTGCTCGAGTTGTATAAAGTGTAAAATAACTCTGTTTTTAAAGCGTGCCATATTGAGCATGTACTGTACCTTTTGTCACATTTACAAAATAAATGGAACCCATGCCGACGATCTCCGAACTCAGCGGAGGAAGGACACAAGAGAGAGAGAGATTATCTAGTTACAAGTTGAAACATTTTCTTACCACAATATTAATGTAAACATCCATTTTGTACACTTTTGTTGTATGGACAAAGAGTGTATATGATCTTTACTATTCTCGTGGTATTGTCACTCTTCCTCCTCTACCTCTTGGGCCATATATTAATAATTTCAAGTTCTCATTTCAATAAAAATAATGAAAATAATAATTTATTATTTCATAATTAACAAAACTTCAAAAAGCTGTTACAAACAACGTCAATAACTAAGAAACAACTCGTATACAAAATTGCACTCATAAAAAAAAGTCCTATAATTTTGAAAATGAAGACAATTGAAAAGTAAGACGAGAGGCTTAACAATAACTGAACAAGTTGCAGTTAAAAACAGAGGCATAAAAAGTATTTTAAAAAACGGACGAACATATATTTTAGCACTTGCTTTACTCACCAGATACAGTAAACAGACAGCACTTCAAGAAAGTACCATTGGATGTCATCTTTCTGGCCATTTTGCAAATGTGGTGTTCTGCGACGTGCCGGAGCTGGTTTCCACAGACCAGTTCAAAATCACAGAAAGTCTGTCCAACTTATTTCCAAATTCACAACCTAAAACTCCATTTTAATAAAGTGTATTTCCCTCTAAATGTCTATTCCTAGATCATGCTCATCGAATGATAACACATACGGTTGTAAAAAGCAATGCTGAAGTGTAACGTTAAACTTGTTTTCTTCTGCACACAACAACACTGCCAATGTAACGTTTAGCATGTACACTAAGCTCTCTACACGTAGAGGAGCGGAGGGGTCACTCATTAAGATTCCCTCACCTGAGCTGCACCCCGGGCGCAGCAGGCAATGGAAGTGATGGACACACGGGCAGCAGATTATAACTCGATGAACGGTCCAATTAATCCGTCTTTCTTGTCAAATTATCGGATTAGAATATCAAACGAAATGTATTTTCGATGGAGAAGTCTTTAGATCCATAATATTCCTTCAGGTCTAGTAGAAAACACGGTATCTATGTTGATATTTTTAGTGCTCCGTGCTCATCTCGCTCGTATCCAATTTTCTGCTCTCCATGCGTAAACGCCACGACGCACGAAACGTGCACTCGCTCGTGCTCCGTACGCGATGCCCAGTTATGTGG
>BQKZ01000128.1:63379-111869 GCA_036244855.1 Temnopleurus reevesii | reverse complement strand
TTTCCTACCCATTTATCAAAATCCCAAAGCAGTTAAAGAACGGCTGCATTTTAATGTTCCTATTTTAAGATTTTAGATGAGCTTGTTTTCCAAAGAGTGCATTTTATGAGGTGATAATGTAACCATTATAAGAAAACTTTTAGGTGAAAAATGCATCAAACCCACATATTTCAGGTCAACTCACTCAAGGATGTTTTTTTGTAAAAAGTATTATTTCAATATCCATCATTTGAATTTTTATGAGAATGCCCTCAGGTAACATAATCAGATTTAAAAAAGAAAATAAGTTTCATTAGGATTATTTAGTCAATTCACCTAGTTGCTTGTGTAGACAGCTAACCTTAAAATGACTCTGGGACAATTTTGGGGTGTATTTTTATTCATCATTTTAGCTCATGCTTCAAAATTCTTTTTAGAAATCAGACATTTATTGTATACTTTTACTGAATTATTTCAGTGCTGATATTTTTGTAGCCCAGGATTTCCAAATTGATGATTTTCAAGCACTTTCCCAGCCATTTATCAAAATCCCAAAGCAGTTAAAGCACTGATGCATTTTAATGTTCCTATTTTAAGATTTTAGATGAGCTTGTTTGCTAAAGAGTGCAATTTTATGAGGGGATTATTTATTCACTAGTAGGAAACTTTTAGGTGAAAAAATGCCTCAAACTTGCATATTTCAGATCAATTCACATTGGTGTAGACATTAAGAATACATCATATCTAAATCTATCATTTGAATTTTCAGTGGAATGTTTTCAGGTAAATGACAGATGTATAAAAAAAAAAATGGAAATTTCACAGGGACTGTCTTGCAAAGTTGAAAAGGTTTATGAATTATAAAATTTGCATTGTAATTTATCTTTGCATACTGAAAAAAAGGAAAGGGCTGCAGTGTCGCCAGTGTTTCAATGCTTAATGTTCATGAGAAAGATTTTCATTGAAAAATGTAATTTGAATGAGTACTATTTAAGAAATTAGCAGCCTTGTCAAAGTTGTTTATGGAATATATAGCATTAAACCTATTAAGTGCGTAGGAATATATAAACGCACACAAAAAGTTTTTTCCCCTGATTAAAAGTAGCATAACATAATATTCTGATTATGTTTGTCAACCCACTGGCTAGCTTGTGTGTAGAAATCAGCATAATCCCATATTCTATGCGTGAGTGAACAAACATAAGAAATAATGTCTATTTCTGTTTTATCTTTAGACTACTACTCGCATTTTCATGACAGGTTTTTCACATAGATTGGCACAGTTTTCAAGAAAAATTGCCTTGTTTATTGCTGAATGCATCCATATAATAATTTGTCTAAGCTGTTTATAGTCTGAAAAGGACTCATGTTACTGTCAAAATTTTACATTTTTCTTTTATCTGTGTTCATTAACCCATGATAATACAGGTGATTATTAAGCACATGATGGCCAGCTAGTTCATTGATGTAACTATACACAACCTTCTTTAAAAAGTAATGCGATGTGTTTTTAAGGTAGAAAGATTTTTTGTTTGTCTCTGTATATGGACTTAGGCCTTTCTTTCAATTAGTTGTCAATAAATACTTAATAATATACATTATTTATATAGCGCTTTACCAGTTTCTAATGAAAGTGACCAAAGCGCTTCACATTATTATTACCCAGTCATTGGATTCATAGCAAGTCGCCTGTTAAACCAACCACAAGACAGCTGTTTCCTACCGGTACCCAAATAGCACCTGGGTGAGAGTGGCTAATGTGGATGAATTTCTTGCCAAAGGAAATTAATGCTAATGGGAATTGAACCCGAGACCTTGTGATTGAAGTCCAAGGACGTAACCACTAGACCAGGACACCTCATGCACAGAAATCAAGTGTGTAATTCATATTATACTGTTACATATGTAGAAGTTGGGCTCTCTTTAAACATTTTAGGAATTTTTTTTATCGTCTGAACAATTGGGTTGGGCGTTTTATGGTCCCCTTTATGTTAAAAATATGCATGAAGAATCTATTTTTGAAACATGTCGCACATAATTTCTTCCTATCTCAAGAGTCCGATTCGCATTTTTATTGCCTCCGAGGGAAGAAATAGATAGCCGAACTTCCCATTTCCTTCCAATCCACAATAGAATCCTCGAGAAGGGAACATGGTTGCTCATGAAAAGCTGTCATCGGAGGTCGTTTTCATCTATCATAGTCAGTTTCTTGCCTCAAAGGATTATTCCGCCATTACGTATTTGCATTTTTTTTAATCGTTAAAAGAGGCATATTCGCAATTTCTTGCATTTGTGATGATTTCAGAGGCAGTGTGGTTTATTTTAGAAGTTTCTTTATGCATTGTAATTTCGTGTTGAGTGTTGTTTCTCCTAAAGATCAATAAAAAAGTAATAATTACTAACTTGTTGTATTTTCAAGTTTTTGTTAGTTGACCAAATTTTTTTAAATAATTTACTATCTTTTCACATAATTTTTCTTTCAAATTAAAAAAGAGCTTGAGCTTTTGATTTAGCAAAATATTAATCCTAAGCAAAACGTTTATTTGTCAGTAGTTTCATTCAAGTTAGGAAACTTTGCGTGGTTTGCAAATTTTCATGAAAAGAACTGCAGTTTGAATTAGTATTCATTTCAACAATGAAAGAGATACTATTACACATTAACACACTTCGACACACATTTAAACACTTATTGCCTAGCAGTAGTATAATACAATAGAAAAGGTATTCATCATCTTCCCACACTTTGAATAATTTAACATAGTCACAAATTTCATGAGATAAAAAAAAATGAATTACGAACAAGTGCTGGTTTATCAGTGGGTGATATTACACATTTAACATAAGAACTGCACTGGATTATAAATAATATAGAAATGTGAACATTCATACTTCATTACTCAGTGCTGTTGGGATAGTTTATTTCATTTTGCCAGCTACTCTCTTGATTCCAAAGTTAAGACTTGGACTAGTCATTGTGACATAACATAACATGGATTTCAAATTAACACCATCAAGATTTTGAAATATCAAGACTTTTAAGATTTCAAATTACCTCAATAAGAGTACAAATAAAGTGCCAATTTCCCAAAGACATATGATTAGACATAAATGTGTAATCTATACACATACGCATTACCCCAAGTCAAATTGTAATTGTCTGTGAGCTTGAAATTAGGCACACGCCAAATGGAAAATGTTTGCGTATGTCTCCATACTTTCTTTTGGCTCTTTAGTTAAACCAACAGTCAACTTCTACCAAATATCTCGCATGAAGACATTTCACAATTTGATGTTAACACATCAGAGTGGATGGCCTAGACAAGGTGATAATTTGATTACAAATATGACAGAAACGTTTCTAGGTGGAAAGATACTTGATGTGAGCGCTCCTTCTAACTAATAGTATACATCCAGCCATGCCTTGTTTATAGGGCAATCCATCAATCTATTATCAGACATCTTCAATGTTATGAGATCTTCAGAGAAAGAACTACTCAAGGAGGGGGTGGCACTTGAAATGGAATAAGAAGAGAACATAGATATAAAAGCAGGAGAAAGAATAGAGAGCAGAAGAGCAGTAGAAGGAGAGGAGAAATAATTTGTCCATTCCTTGAAAAGGACTCCATCAATCTAATCTCTTGGAACAATATCCAGAGAATTTGCCAAATTCATTTTATTCTACTTGTGTAAAATGATGATAAAACAGCATCTTGCACGTCATTTCAAACACATTATTCATCATCATCTTCATCTCAAACTTGAAAAAGAAATATTTATGGATGCATCAATGCTAAGCTTATATGCCTGAGGATGGCAATTAAAATGTGTATCACCAAACAGCTGAATCAACTGTTTTCTTGTATGACTATGACTTTTATGATTTCTCTCATATTTGGATAATCTGTTTTGTAAGTTACATTCTAATTTATATCTATGAATCCTGGAAGTTGGCATCTCTTGTATTTATTAGTGCATCTCTAAGATATATATCTCCAGGTTATTTGTTGATTGCATCATATTCATAGGGAACAAATGCAGTAAGAGGAAGAAAGAAAAATCTCTCTCTTCTTCAAAGGAAGTATATGAATTAGAGGGAAAATCCTTGATTAGAATAAGGTAGTAATATAGGATAAATTAAATCCCAACATCTGACCTAACTACCCAAATTTTCTTTGTAACAAATCCCATTTACATAGTCTTAAAGCCCAAGTATAGTTTTGGTAAAGATTAATAAATGTGAATTGTTGGGATATTTATCATTACATATAATTCTTTTACATATTTTGAGACCATAGCATATTTTTTCATGAACTGATTCTATTGAAAATTTGAATTAGACCGTTAAATCAAATTAAGCGCCCTCTCTTGGTTATAACAATATTTTGTTTGTTGTCGGGAATATGCAACGTTATTTCCGAGATTTGACTGTAGTATGATAAAAAGGAAATCACAACAATAAAAATCTGAAATTTCCATCCAATTCTGTGCATGAGAAGTTGTCCTTTATCAAGAAAGAAAATGTTGAATTAGTGTCGGGGGACACAACACTGAAATATTTTGCACACTTCAGGTTATAGCTTTTTCCCAAAACTCGTTCATTTTTCAGATAATCCTTTGTGCAACATGTTTATGATACTATATTTCATTACATCATTGCACATATAGATTTGAAGATAAAATTTGGCGATAAAAATATTCACTTTTACCAGAACTTTACTTGGGCTTTAAGCTGATACGATATTAAAACAATTTTTCACATCTTTGTATGCATTACAAAATTTTTTTTTAAAATATAAATCTGTTAGAAAAATTTGCTTCTTACCAACATTTTGATAGGATATTTCATTTCATTTTATTTCATTTAATTAATTATTTCTCATATTATATTATTTGAGCCTTGAATTTTGGTTTTCCTTGATTATTTGCATGGAAGATATTGGAAGACAGACGAAGGTTATAATTCGAGATTTGAAGAACCTAGTAAGAAACCAGGAGTGTCTATATGTCAGATAACCAGGAGACAGCGTAGCAATTTAAGATTATGGCGCTTATCTTTACAACATTAAAATACCTACACACTTAAGATAATGTGTCAGCCATTGTTTACTGGTTGTATAAATCACGTGGTATCATATCCTTCAATGGCTGCCATGTCATGGTAATAAACGGACAAAATGAAGAAAAGAGATAAATTGAGGTTATTAAACCCTTCCAAGAGGATTGAATACATTACATTTAATGCTGTACAAAGAACACAATATAATGTCTTTCTATAAAATTAAGTTGAACGCCAATTGAATGCTCTTTTAGAATGCTATTAAAATCAGAACCGGCTTGTGATTCTTGTGTCTGCACAGTTCAATACATGATGTATGGATGTATTGTCTCATGACCCACTTTATTTTACGGAAATAAGTAATATCCTTTTAAGTGCTCTCAATGTATTAAACATGTCTACATTTTGAGTTCATAATGTAGGTATATATCTTGAAAATTTTGAGCAAGTGACTCCTTTTGTTCTCATTATTTTCATGGTGTTGGAAATATTCTTTTTGGAGCAAAAACATTGACACCAAATAAGATTATATTTTGTTAATCTGCAGGCACAGATCATTGGCTTTCGATGATCCATTTTGTGATGACTCTGGATTGTGCAATTGTGCAACGTGCACAGTGTGACTAACTAAAGCTGGGATTCTGAATCTGCAGATCAGTATTATGCTGCAATATTTGAGCTGTTATTGTAGTTCTCTTTTTTTATGTGAGAAGGAAGTACATTTAAATGTCTGAGGTATATATCTGAAATCCTATCTTAGTATCCGGTGTTTAAAAAAAGAAATCCAATACGAGTACAAAAAAATTCCTGACCACATTTCTATCTTGTTTGTTCATGATGCATTTTGAAATTTGATTACAATTCTTAGTAAGTTACCATGGCAACATAATTCAATTGACAATCAACAACTGTTAATCTTCTTTCTACAATCAAACCTGAATCTCTTCATGAGAATTCATTTCTTGCAACGAGAAATATCTAGTCAAATGTTGGTCCATGACAAATTTATCAGATTGTGGGATAGGAGTGAGGAAGAAAAAGAGCAAGGGGGTTGAGAGGAGTTGAATAACTTAGCGAGCAAGAAGAATGAATGAATGAATGAGAATACAGTGGAAAAAAAGGATTGTAGATGGTGGATATGAGAAGGGGAAGGGATGTTCGAGAGAGAGAGATAGAGAAAAGAGGAGAAGATGAAGAACAGTGAGAGATTGAAGCACACAGAACAAATTTCTGTATACTCTTTCCCATCATTTATTGATATAAACTCATTCATCAACAAAACAATATTGACAATAATCAGAGGGTAGTCTGCCAGATTCATCCGCCCAAATCGCTACGCCTTTCAATATTACGTAACATTTCTGGAACGCGTATACAACAATTCCTGGCTATACGTTGTAATGCAAGAAAATACAACTCCCTAGAATTCAGCGGAAAAATGGCAAACAAGTATCGCACCTGTTCATAGAATAAACAGGAAAGCCACTTTCTTTTGTGTTCTTGAAGAAATTGTGAAAAAAAAACAGAGAAGGGAATGTATACATTGTATGCATGCATGCTTGAATCCATGTGTGTATGTCTGCATACTACAAAACATTATTCAGTTCGGAGCTTTTTTAGTCATGTGACTGTCTGACCTCCCAGCTCTCGCATCGATCACCTGACAGGCTGTCTTCCCTCAGACTACCCAAGCCTCATCATTATCATAACCAAGAAAGCGCTTGCTACAAGATGAGCACAACATGATACAAAAAGCATACATTTTTTTAAAAGGTAAACAGGAGTGAATTATGAAGATAAAAATTACTATAGAAAGAATAGACTAAACTAAAAGTAACAGGAAAGTGGAAAGAAGCATCAAGATGAAAATGAAAGAAAATTGAAGGTGGAAAGAAAAGGAGTTAAAGTTTGAGTTGCTGTAGAACATGAAAGGACTCAACTGAGGTAACTTTTAACATTAAAAAAAATGCAAGCAACGTTCGTGAATAGACCTACATCCTACAAAACAAATTACAAACAGACTTCAACATGGAGCTATTTAGTCATGTGACCCCGTCTGACCTCCCATAGATCACCTGACATGCTGTCCTCCGTCATAGTGCGAACCAAAGAGAGAGAGTGCTCGCTACAAGAGTGCAAGATGATATTGTAAACATTAGCCTCTTCAAACATTTGTGGAAAACATTTGTACAAAATATAATTATGTCAAACAGTCTTCAATGTGGAGCTGTTTAGTCATGTGACCATGTCTGACCTCCCATCGATCACCTGACAGGACTGTCTTCCCTCACACACGCCAAGCCTCGTCATCAGAACCAAACGGAGAGAGAGTGCTTGCTACAAGAGTGCAAGATGATATTGTAAACATTAGCCTCTTCAAACATTTGTAAACAGTATTGGCAGTAGTCTATCATTCCATATCCTTCTACATTGAAAGGTCATTCACCGACAGAGGCACCGTCCTAAACGTTGCTGAGAATGGCAAGCTTGATCTTCTTTTCATCGCATAGGAAGGGTGATGCTTTAGATGCTCAAATTCTTTATTTTGCTAATTCTGCTACAATGAATTTGCTAAAATTGTCAATCAATAGGCCGGTTAACTGAAAGACTTAAATTTATGCCCGTTTCTAGCCCAAGAACGTAGTTACATGGTATTCCTTAAAACTGTTGGCAACAATCTAATTACACCACTTGATATCCAGTTTGCATACATTACTTGTTGCTATGTCAGGCAAGCCTTTTGTGTTAGGAGGTGTGCATAAAATTAGCATCTATCCACCAGAATGACCAAAGACTTGTGCACAAAGACCTTTCAAAATGTGGAACTCACAACCTGCTGTATGCCAACAAGATCACAAATTCGCTGAGATTTATGTATCTTAAAATATCAGCTCTACAAAACATTTTTAGCTGTAAGAAGTGACTAATTCAGTTTAATCAGCAGGAGCTTGTCCTGGTTAACGAAACTTCATTCACACATGATACTCTGCAGTGACCTTGACAAAACTCTAACAAAACTATTAGAAATCCTGTTTTTTGCCATCGTTTCATCATGGTTTCTGTAAAGACTGTCTACAACTGAGTGAATATTGAATTTCAAATCCTGAGGAGACTGTCATAGTTTCCGAGACCTTGAGGTTTCAGCGCTGCGTGTGACCCCAATGATTGTGCTGTTTCGTTATTTAGTGAACATAGGATTCAACACAAGAAGGCATTAGTAATCATAAAAGCGTTGAAATTGGACAAGGAGAGGGAGACAAAGAAAACAAGAACAAAAAGAGAAATGTTACAGGAGATGGATAGATATATAAATTGGAAGAGCGTAGAATATGTCAGGGTATTGCCAATATCAATTTTATATCCGGAGTCATCCCATATAGACCCATCTGCAGTGATTCAAGAGCTGAAGCTCAGACCCAAGACAGTCACATGATCCATAGTTATCTTTATACTCTCTGTCTCTCTCACTCTCTTTCTCTCTTTCTTAGTCTCCCTCTGTCTCTCTCTATCTTCTCATCTCCCTTGCTGTCCATCCCCTTCCCTATACCCCTTGTGATATCTCTGATATTCCTCCATTCCCCAACTCCCTCTCTCTATATCTCTCCTCATTCTTATCCCTGCCATTCCCCTTATAATCATCAACATCATCAAAATCTTTATTGTCATCATCTTCCTTTCTTCTCATCTAATTTCTCTGTCTTCTTCATTGATATCAGACTCTTTACCCTCCCCCTTCTCTAAACCTCTCCTCCGTTCCCTCATCCTCTTGCCTCCTTCACCTTTTCCGCATCTTCACAATTTTTCCCATCCTCATTATTGTCTCTTGCTCTCTCTCTCTCTCTCTTGACCCCTCTGTTGTCTATCTTATTTGCTTCCCTTTCTCCTCAATTGCTATTGTGACCACCCTCTCTCTTTACTATCTCTTTATCTCTTCCCAACTCTCCCCTCCGACCTCTTCTCCCCCTTCAGCATCTTCAATCTTCTCTCTCCTGATGTCCTCCCCTTTTCCCCCCAACCTTCCCCCTCCCACCGCTTTTTCCTTTCTTAATATCCACCCCGTTCTCTCTCCCTCTCTATCTCTACCCTCCTCTCTGTATCCCTCTCCTCCCTCCTCTCCCCCCCTCTCAACCTCTACCTTCCTCCCTCTCTATCTTTCCCTCCCTCTATCTCCTCTTCTCTCTCTCTCTCTCACTCCCTTCTCATCTCCATCTTTTCATATCTCTCTCTCTCCCTCTCTATATACCCTCATCCTCCCACCAGACTCCATAATACCATCTTCTTCATTGCTTGGGAGATGAGCGATTGTGAACTCAATATTCAACACGGATCAATTTTGTTTGCTAGAGCTGGGAAGAGCTATTAAATTAATACACCTAGTTTGTCAATATACTTGTCACAGGGAGACTCCTCCGATGTCTTGTATATTTTTCATTTTTCATACTTGCTCTGAGTATGGGGCTGGATAAAATATGATATTATTGCTTATCTTTTCTCATACTTCATTTATTAATAACTTACACTGAGAGATATGTACAGACAGGGAACTTTGAAAGTATAGCTGTGTGCAAAATTTGATGTTTATAAGTTTGCATTGTAGTTGAGCTATCATCCATTCTAAATTAGATACTGCGCACTTGTCTTGTTAAGAATGGATTCATCTGGCAATAATAAACAGTGTAAGAACTGTAGAAAAGCATTCTGAAAATATCTTTAATTTATATTAGACCATTTTTTTCTGTGATAATTTTCATTCAATGCCTCTGCCACCAAAAGGTGGTTACAAAGGTATTATTTTTCGAGTTGTCAGTACATCGATCCGTCAAAACGTGTGTCCATCCCAAACGTTTTTCTTTTTTCTTTTGATTGGCTAATATATTGTTATAAGCTATATAAAGTCTTTATTGTCTTATCCCCATAGCAATGTTTCAAAAGACATTATACAGATACAGATCTATATTGAGGTAAACAAAGAGTTTTCCTGAGAGATTGAAACTAAAGTTGTTATATTTGTTGACATCATTATTGTTATCATTATTACTACTTATCATTCTCAATTCAATTCAACTTTATTTAACCATATTAAAAAAATCACATCATATACAAAGGTACAAGTAATATAAAATGGTTGGGACCCTAAAGAAGCAGCGGTTTGCTTATAATAACAGGGCCCCTTGAACGAAAACATACAAGTATATATAACTTACTTTTACTATCATTATTATTACTACAAATTGTATTTTAGTATCATTATTTATTTATTCATTATCATTTGTGTAGGTAGAGAATCACGATCATGTCAACTTTGACAGCAGTGAGAAGCAGAAATGGAGAGAAGAGGAGGAAATGTCGCAAGAAGCAAGTATACTCAGGAAACTCTTCCCATCCAATAACACATCTGACATTTGACCTCTGACCTCCAGGAATATTAGAGTGTACAAAGCAGGGAATCCCTCAGCCTTCACGCTTTTTGAGGATTATTTATTTCCATAAAATAAGTTTAACACAGTCATTACTCCTTTGTATTGCTATCAAGATCGGAGCTCTTTAAGTATTCAAAGATGCCAATCGTTTCAGAAAATGCATGAGCTGGATTTTAACATTTTAATGGCAAGTGAGTGACCAAAAGTATCATTATTGTTGTTATGTTTACTCTCACTTTTGTTCAGATGTTGCATAACTCACATTCTAATTTTGACATTAAGCATTATAATTTTAAGATGATATGAGTGGAAAAGTTCTCTGAATGTGCTTGGGTGAAATGAGAATGCACAAAGAACAAGTTTGAGGAGATCAGTTAATCAGTCCTTAATTCCAACAGTTGCTCAAACATAGCTCAAAGCGTTGTCCTTCTTTAAACATGTGAAATTTTTATTCATGTTCGGAATGTCAATTCATGATCCAATGAACTTCTGATTATGGTGCAATTATATCTCTATTTTCTGATTGTATATATGATGTTTATATACTACAGATAAAGCATGTGTGATTTATATTTTTCTATTTAATATTGAATAAATATTGAGTGATAAACACATCACATCCATTCATATTTTGGTGTTGATTGTATGTGATACAAATTTTACATTTCATCTGTCAATATGAAATCTAAACTCCAAAATTTTTATTCAATATTAGATCCTAGATCAGTGACATTGTCGTCAACTTTTTATTGATAACAGGTAAGCAAGGAATATTTTGACCTGTGCTGTACCATCACAGTTGACTAATTTCTTTTGAACTCAAATGACAGCTTCCTCATAATATTTAACCGACTATAAAGTCTCAAAAAATCAAAAGACCTTTACGGGACTAGACGACAAAGGCACCGATAATAATGTCATTATTGTTATTACACCCCAATATAATATGATCTACCATCATAATTGCTATTTCTTTTTAATAGTAAAGATACCCTCCCCGTCCTTTACCTTCATTCCAAAGTGTATCAGAGTGGTTGAAAGGGAAACCCACCCTATAATTACAGTGCTTTTGCTTAAATCACACCTTGTGATTTCGTTATTTTCAAAATTACCAAATCAAGCTGCCTGACCTATTTTTTTAGTACTTAACAAAGATATTTAAGCCAAATGTTTTCACAGCGTAGTCTACGTTTACCATTGAAAATTTATGTGGCATTTAGGTTCTAGAAATTGAGATTTGTCATACTAAAGCAACGTCATACAATGTTTTTAATGAAGAAAAATCAGATGAACAAACTGAAAATTTGAGCAAAATCTGACAATGAATTTTTACATTTTCAAATATTTCTGCTGATTCAGATCCATAAGTTTGGCAACTTTTGCAGAATCATGATTCTTTCCAAAATATATTCAGAATTCCTAAAGGCAAAAATGGGAAATCCGAGACTTTATCAACTTTCCAGAAAATGAGACAAAATGTTACATTTATTATATAGAAAGAATGGCGAGTTGTTCAACATAACATCACATTCTGCTTAAGTTGCCAAGCTTACAGATCCCCATCAGCAACAGGGATCTTGATGTTATTGCGATTTTATGATTACACAATTTTTTCTCAAATGTTTCATCTGATTTTGTTCAAAATTTTTACAGTTTGTTTATTTGACATTTCTCTGTCTAGTGACAGCACAATAATTCCAGGGGTTGGTTCCCCTTTAACTGAATGATAAATTATCCGAAAATGCAGCGTGCGTACTTTACAATGTTACAGGTGGTCATAAACTGATGAAAAAATGGAGACTGCAAAATTCATCAGGGTCAGACAATCTTTTAGAACTAGAGCATGATCTATATGATATATATTTTTTCATGATCTTTCTCATTACGTTAATAATAAATAACCCACTTTGCATTGTTGCAGGTAGTCACAAGGCATTAAAATACTGTATAAAATAAATTCTTAATGTAGCCTCTATAGACTTTAATAAGGACACTTCGTATTGTAACTGGTTAGGCAAAGAAAAAATTGTTTGGATTGTCTATGCTATTTTTGAAAAAAAATGTGTTGTTAGGTCAGAAAATGATTTTTGAATGATTTTCTTTATTTGAATTTTTTTGAATTTCTTTCTTTTCTGTACTTTGCAATGTTACAGGTGGTCATAAACTGATGAAAAAATGAAGACTGCGAAATTCATCAGGGCCAGACAATCTTTTAGAAATAGAGCATGATATATATGATATATTTTTTTATGATCTTTCTCATGATTTTTTGAATGATTTTCTTATGTACACATTAAAAAAGTTTCTGAGAAAGTCATGGTTTTGAGGTTTGAAAACCTTGCCCAATGATGTGTCTTGTATCTTTTGCCCTGTAATGCGGATCAAATTTTCATGTCACAATAAAATTTTATAACGAGGCACATTTTGTGTACACGACCTTTAGCTTGGGTATAAAACATGTGATGACGCAAGGGCCCTTTAAAATTCACAATTGTATCAAGAAAACATCATTTTTTATGACCTGGTGTAGATGAACTTGAAAGGGCATTAAAAATCTATCAAATTGTGATAAAAAATGGAGTCTAATCTCAAGCTACAAAATTTGTTAATAGAAGCATCTTTAGGTGAGGTGATGACATAACCTGTGTAGGATTTGTATAATTGACAAACTTAACATTTTTGCAGGTAGATATATGGTTAAAAAGTTATTAAAGGCTGACCGTGATAGTTTTTATGTTTTATTTATCATGAATAAGTTTTACCTATTGTAGGTGCTTGCATGTAGTACTCTATATTTTATGTCTTATTAAAGATAGATAGATGGCACAAAGTAAACTTGTATTTATATTTATATGTTGATAATAATGATAAGAATAATGATTGAATTTATATAGCGCTTTTTTCCAGAGGATACAAAGCGCTGCATAAAAAGACCTACATTCAGCTACATTAGGAATGATAAAGATGGGTTTTGAGGTGTTTCTTGAAAAGGTTGAGTGATTGGTATTAAAGAATCTATAAAGAATGTTGAGAAGATATCATATCAGATTTTAACAATGGTAAGTTGGAACATGAGTGTATTGTATGCAATGCACATGTTCAGTGTATGTTTTAAGAATGATTGTAATAATGTCTGATGTTTTAGGGCATAATATAGATCCCACTTCGTCCAAAATGGCCCCTCCCATCCCCTATATCAGCAACTTGCCCCTTACCCCACCCATCTCTCTTGAATATCAGAGGTACATGTACTTATTCTTTATAACAAACAATGCATCATCTCTTCAACAGAATATTGTTAAATTTAACAATTATTGAAGTTTGTTACAACTTATTCATTTCATGTAGCTTTTTAATAGAAATTATTATGTATATTGTGATTTTTCTTGGATAATTTTAAATGATGATATAGAAACTGAAATAAAACACTTTATAAACTCACTTTCTGTTCTAAGCAAGCGTCGCTTCTTTGCAGGCCTGCATTTTTACATTCTTTTAATTACCATTCTTATTAATGTCTGTATATATTTGAATTTTCAAAACGACTGAATAATAAAATTATTTGATTTGATTTGAATATAAATTGTTCTTCACTGCTTAGAAGATGTTTAATCTCCAGGGATCATATTGATTAAAGTTTTATTTCATTTCTATTTTAGATTATGCAGAATAGATTCATTTCGCATAAAATGCAAATTAAATGCAGTTACAGATATTGTCACATATTTTTATTTTATTAGTTGAAATGAAACTGTATGACCTATGTTATTACCCCCTGATTGATGAAAATACAATAATAATGCAAAAAAAAAGAGTAAGATATACTGGGCTCTGTCAAATGATGTATGAAAATTGAATAACGTGTACCTCGGACACATTATTCTTGCAAAGTGTGCCATATTTTGAAATTTAACTCTTTTTTAGAGCACTAAACATTAATTTTGAAGACTGATATTTTCACAACTAAGTTCAGATACACCATCAACCATTTATGTAGCATTTAGGATCTGGTATTTGAGAAGTTATTAAAACAAAACCAATGTTATACGATGTCTTTAAAGAGCTATGTAGATTTTACACTTTTGTTTTGATGGAACTGGAAAAAAGTTTGAGTGCATTATATGAGTATGTATTAAGCTACTGCCATTACAGATATTGCCAAAAATAATATGCACAAAATCACTTCATAGTAGACATGGATGGAAACTGAAATCAGCAAAATGGATTCAGCTGGCATATTTATTCCATTTCCTCAATTAAATCATTTCAGATGGTTAATCAAAGACGAATCCATATAAGAAACAGTACAATGTGTATTCTTTAATTCATGAAGCAATTTTAAGATTTTAATGAATAGAAATTGATCAAATTTGGCTCCTGAATATTGCAAAAATCAGGGAATGTATAAGTCCACCTATCCATGGATGTAATAAAAGGTCACCGATCCAATCGTCTCATGCTCCATATTGGGTAAATTTTGAGTATCATGGGAGATATTGGTTGTCATGGTAATCATTTTCCCTAGTTGGTATGATGATAAAGTCTACTCTATGATGAAAGATTTGACTCAGTCGGGATTAGTGGTTTCTTACAAGGCATTGGTGAATGTATCCAATGTATGTAGAGAAAGCTGAGCCAACATTACCTTCAATATTTAGTTTGCAAGTGTAGACTTTGATATAGGGAGCTGCAAAGCTAATGCCTTTATTCAAGTTGGGCATTAATTAGGAGGTGTAAAAATCGCTTCTGCAAAGAAAAGAGCATTGTATATATGTTTCTGAAGACTGTTGATTTTTTTTTATTAAACAAATTTAATGAATATCAGAATATAGCATTGTATGTATTTTTCTGAGGAGATTTTTTTTTATTTTTATACATAAGCTTTTTAATATTTGTAGGAAGGACTATAGATTTGTGCCAATTAGCATTGTGACAAACTAACATGTATACAATTCACTAGAAATAATCAGCTTTCATTTTTATTGATAAAGTTCAATTTATGATATACCACTATTTCGAATAGGAATGATGCAAATCTCATATTAGATTATGAATTTACTAATTTTTCTGCATTTTATATTGAAATATTGTGAAAGCGACCATTGAAATGCTAAGGACCATTTGGATAGCTGAATGTGAACTATATTTTAATATTCAATTGGCAAATTTCTCTTACTCTACCTTTAACCAAGCAATTTATAAAAATGGACCATGCTTCTTGTGCTTTATGCCCCATCTAAACCATGCACAGTCGCATTCAAGTTGTGTCATTCATGTTGGGTTTAGGTAATGACAGATAAAGTGGCTCGTAATGGTTCCAGTTTAGACGTGATCATCTCTAAATGACCGCGGCAGGTGACGCTGATTGGCAATGCGCTTGAATGAGGCAGTGCAGAGAATAGCTAGATATGTGTGTTTTTTTGTTCAAGTTGACTTTTTTTTTCTGCAAGTCAAGGTTGCTATCTTCTTGAGTCGAGATGAAAGACATTGTTTAAAATAAAAATGTGAGTAATGGAAATGATGGCTTAGCTCAGGTAGTAAAAAAAGAGCCATTTTTAAAAATGGCTCATATTGAAAACATGTGCAGGTAAAGAAATGACTCATATTGGGAATGTGTGCAAGTATTGTTATAAAAGAATGGCTTACCAGTCTTAAAAGCAAATAACAAAGGCAAAAATAGCCCATACTTAGTGGTACTACTTAATTAAAACATCCTTTTGCTAAGTTTTTAGATCAAAATATATATTTTTCAGTCATAGACATTTGGAAATATACATTCATGTTTTTTTTTTCTATGGCTTCATGAGTTTAAAGTGTTACAAGAGCAATATATACCCCATGGAAATAGGGGTGATTCTACATTCTGATTTAAAAAAAAAATCATGAGTATGATATTGTGTGAAAATGCTTCTCATATCTCAATTGTCCATTTTTGGCAAAATTAATTATGTTACAGATTAATTATATAACATGATGAAAACAAGTTTGGAAAAACAATCCTTCAGAAGTGTGTCAAATGTAACAATTGCATTTCTATCAGGCCTGTAACAAAAATCTCTATGGTACACGGTTTGCCATAGACTTATGATTAAAGATATATTCTGGTATTTGTTAAAAAAATAAAATAAATGTTCACAGAATCGCACAAAATGTGAGAAGAATGTTCAGAACTATGAATAAATAATATTTGCCAAAAGTGTTTTGCAAGAAAATGTATAATGGCAGAGAAATGTGCAAATAAAGGGTCAAAATTGGGCCATGTCGGGCCGACAGATTTTATACCAGTCCCACGCGCTGCTTCCTGTGTTTGCTGCAGTGGACAGAGCATGTGGAGAATGACATAATTTCGCTTTTAACCGGTTTGAGGTTATCATATGAGTTTTCCCTTGTCTACACAAGTCACGTTGTGCTTTGTTTGTAACATAAGATTATTTTAATCATTCATTTTTCCAAATTGAAGTTCTTTGCAAGTACTCGATATTCGCTTTAATATTTATCGTAAGTTTAATTGCATCTTTTATGTTACAGACCCTCAACTTTTCAAATTGTTGACAGTTTTACACCATTTGGGCACCATGATTATCCTTAAAACATGAAGAACTACACATCGACATCACTTTGCCACTGATGCATGGAAAGTTCATATATTTCCTGACAAATTATGATAATTGAACCCTTCAAGCTTAAGAGGATCTGGTATGAAAGTTCAAGTGTGAGCGATTTGCTTGACTTCTTTTAAAGTGCTGCTATAAATATCCGTCTCCCCCAAGACACTTCCTTTCATTAGAAGACAGTTCTGGGTTGATTGCTTCATTTCATATGCAGCGTGCTTCTGATAATGCCACAAAGCCATACATGTAATTGATAACATATTTACGATAATTTGACATTGTGATGAAACAATGTCACTTGATCCAATTTTTCAGGGGATAGGACAAGGCCAGTTGGTTTTATCTTTGTTTTTGTTTCTTTATCATCCATCCCCAGCTCCATATGCATGTACATTTAATAGAGGCTATTATGACAATTTGATAATAAAAGCTGTGGTGTAGTGGTTCTGACTCTCGCCTTTCAATCAGAGGGTTGTTGGTTCGAATCCCACCCTTGGCTTTAATTTCCTTCAGCAAGAAATTCATCCACATTGTGCTGCACTCAATCCAGGTGAGGTAAATGGGTACGTGGCGGGAATATTTATTCCTTGAAATGCCATGTGCGCTGGTGTACGCTGGGCTTAAGCTAGGGTAATAATTACGCAATGCACCTTGAGCACTCCACAGATTGGATATGTGTGCTATATAAATTGCATCTATTATTATCATTATTACAAACTATCAAAAATTGTACACATGAGCCGAAAAGGTAAACAAAGAGGTCTTTTCCCCACGGTAACATGACATTAAAAAAAGGAAACATAAAAAGGAAAAGTTTTATACACTTCATTTGGCTGGTAAACAGATCATGTGGTTGCATGGTTACAAGATGTAAGACACTTTTGATTATCTAGAAAGCAAACTGACACTTACTGCAGGGCCTGACTCACAAAACCAAGACAAAAGCAAAAACAGGCTAACATCTTTCAATGCAGGGCCATAAAGTTTTCTGTCTTGGTCGAGAGGGATGGGGTGGGTTGAGGATGCTGCAGGCACTGTTTATTCCCAATTTTGTCCACAAATTTAATAGATTCAGATTCAGATTAAGTTGAGAATACTTTCTAATTACATGAAATGGAAGTGAAAATATACACTGTCAAAGCCTGCCCCCCAACCCCCCACCCCATCCTGGAATCAGATCTTGGCTGTGTTTGATAAAGCTGTGCATAGATCTACGTATGACTTTACACAAAAAAAAATGGTGACTCTCTTCTGCACTCAATGATAACCCCTTGTGCTGAAGATGGTTACCAGTCGTTCAAAGAGTCAAGCATAGATCTATGAACAGCTTTATGAAACACAACCCTGGTTTTCCGCCTTGGTTGGTGCGACTTAGGGGTATGACTAATTGTTGTGTGCTTGCATGCATGCTTCCAAGATGGGAAACACCTCTGCCTCTCTCACAACAGCAAGGTAAAATAATTACAACATTAATTCTAGGAAAGTGATTACGGTGAAACCCAACACTGAAAAAGGGTGCAAGCACACTTAAACAAATAACTGTTTTTTTTTTACATTTATTATGATTTATTATTTATATTAGGCCCATTGCAGGCACTGTTGTTACCCAATCTCTTCTGTCAATTAAAAAAAATTTAGACACAAGAAGTGGTGGGGCAAAGCCTGTATTCTACCCCCCCCCCCACCACCCAGCACACACACACACACACTCTAGCCCATGAAGCCATATTGCGCTTGGGACCGAGCGATATGACTAATATTTAGTGTGTTTGCACACTTACAAGATGGGTTAAACTCCTTAAAAAGCAAGGTAAAGCAATTAATGCATTAACGCAAAGAAGATGGCTAAAGCATTAATTCACGGAAGATAATTAGAGTGAAACCCAACAGTGTCAACCTGCTTGTTGTTTGGGGGATATCATCCTGGGATTTCCAGGAAAACTTTGGTCAAGGTTAAGGGCATGTCTAGGGTTTCGGAGAGCAACCTCTTGGATCTCATCGAAGACAATATGAGCGAAGCCGCTTAGATATGTGATTCAATACTTGTTTGGCAATGGATGCTATACAACACTTCTGTTACTCCGTAGAATGACTGCTTCTATATAGGGCTAATTATCGTCTCATCCTGAGAAGTCCCTAAGCACTCTACAATCGCAACATAATTACCCTGGCTTAAGCAATGCAGCTATTAGAAGCGTAGGCTTTTTCAAGGAAAAAGTTTGTTCCAGGTATCCATTCATCTTACCTGGGTTGAGTGCAGAAGAATGTGGATGAATTTCTTGCTGAAGAAAATTAACCCCATGGGGGGGATTATGACCCTCTGGTTAAAAGGCGAGAGTCAGGACTACTACACCACGGTCCCTCCACAGCAACTTATTGAACAGTTATGTTATTTTGAAAAGAAGCAAGTTTGGTCAAGGTGAAGGGCATGTCTAGGGTTTTGAAGAGCAACCGTTTGGATCTCATCGAAGACAGGTTGAGGGAAGCCTCTTAGATGTGTGATTCGATACTTGTTTGGCAATGGATGCTTTGGATATAAAGTAAATGGAATGTCCAATTGTTATGTGAAACAACAAAAAAGCCCCCCCCCCCCAACCCGAAAAAAAACAAAAAAACAAAAAAACACCTTCACACTTGTTCTAATTGAAGGGTTTAAAAATGCAACATAAGCTAGACATTGTGTCTCTCACTTGTTAGCTTTGTAAAAATGATGTTTACCAGCAAGTATCCATTTAACTCCAATATGCGGTCAAACCTGTCTTAATTAGCCGCCAACTGTCTATTGTGACCACCTGTCTACAGTGACCACCTAATTGGGTTCCCTCCTCTATAGAGGTCGCCTGTTTTGTGTTTCCTTTGGTTGGCCACTATAGACAGGTTAATATGCTAATTACTTCACTAATCCACTTCATATTCGCATCAAAGCTAAGCAGATAGGAAGAAACTTGTCTATCAATTTCATGTAAACCCCTTCTTTGAAAAGTAGGAAAAGTTTGGTCAAGGTTAAGGGCATGTCTAGGGTTTCCGATAGCAACCGTTTGGATCTGTTCGAAGACAGGTTGAGCGAAGCCTCTTAGATGTGTGATTCAATACTTGTTTGGCTGTGAAAGCTATAGCCTACAACACTTCTGTTACTTCGTAGAATGAGTGGTGAAATGGAATGTTTAAAAGGAAGTGAAGTAAGCCCCCCTCCCCCTCCTCCTCCAAACCGTTTCAGTAGTTCAAATCTTCAAATAAAGGGTTTCCAGGGCAGATAATATGTCTTTCTTAAAACTTTGGCTTAAAAAATAACACCGATGATAAAAAAAAATGTGCAATAAGTTATGATATAATATACTTTACTTTATATTACATAATTATCTTACAATCAACCTCAGACAAAAACTAGCTAGATAGCAAGAAACTTTTCTGTTGAATCTCTAGAAATTCCTTTATTGAAGGTTGTAATGTGCTATTTTAAAATGAAGCAAAAGTTTGGTCAATATTAATGTCTAACGTTAGGGTTTCTGTGAGCAACCTTTCGGGTCTCTTCAAAGGCAGGTTGAGCTTTCAATACTTCATTTTTCAACTTCTCTTAAAAAATCTGATTTGGTTTGTAATAAATTTGACGAGTAATCTTAAGGTATTTTTCAATTCAGTATCTGAGAGGGATGGCTTTTCATGGACAGCAACCGAAATTGAAGACAGTGAAATACAAATATGAGTGAGTGGGACTTCACAAACAATCTGAAGAGCAAATGCTAATCTTCCAAAGAAATTTGATATAATTCAAAAGCTTAACAATTTCTCACCTTTTGAGCACTTGGCATCTATTCAAAATTAAGTGAATTAATTTAGTCGTCTGAGCAGGCAGCATTTGTGAGTGATTTTGGAGCTGTTCTCTCTCACTTTTCTCTGGGGTTATTATGGTGTCAGTCCCTGAATGATATTTGGAGTCCTGCATCCAATCTTTACTCAGACAACCAATTCATTTCATGTCATCAATTCATCATGAGGCTCACATACAAATTCAATCTGCGTCGGGAAATCTGAAATGAGTGGGAACATGAATCGCTTGATTCCGTGTGGACTTATGCAGCAGAAGTCTGAATTCTTTGCTTGTATAACCTGTTATCACTAAAAGGCTGAGGAGAACAAATTCTATCCATGTAATCAATTCATGATGAGGCTCACATAATTCAATCTGCGTCGGGAAATCAGAAATAAGTGGGAACATGAATCGCTTGCATCCATGCGGACTTACATACAGCACAAGTCTGAATTCTTAGCTTGTAACCTGTTATCACTATAAAGCTGGACCTGCATCCAATCTTCACTCAGACAACCAATTCATTTCATGTAATCAATTCATCATGAGGCTCACATACAAATTCAATCTGCGTCGGGAAATCTGAAATGAGTGGGAACATGAATCGCTTGCATCCGTGTGGACTTATACAGCATAAGTCTGAATTCTTTGCTTGTAACCTGTTATCATTATAAAGCTGGACCTGCATCCAATCTTCACTCAGACAACCAATTCATTTCATGTCATCAATTCATCATGAGGCTCACATACAAATTCAATCTGCGTCGGGAAATCTGAAATGAGTGGGAACATGAATCGCTTGCATCCGTGTGGACTTATACAGCAGAAGTCTGAATTCTTTGCTTGTAACCTGTTATCACTATGAAGCTGAGGACAACCAATTCATTTCATGTAATCAATTCATCATGAGGCTCACATACAAATTCAATCTGCGTCGGGAAATCTGAAATGAGTGGGAACATGAATCGCTTGCATCCGTGTGGACTTATACAGCAGAAGTCTGAATTCTTTGCTTGTAACCTGTTATCAATATAAAGCTGGACCTGCACCCAATCCTCACTCAGACAACCAATTCATTCCCTGAAAGAAATGAGGCTTACATAATTCGATTTGCATCAGGAAATCAGAATTTAGTGGGAACATGAATCGCTAGCATCCATGCAGACTTATACATCATAAATCTGAATTCTTTACTCGTAACCTGTTATCACTGTAAAGCTGTAATCACTATGAAGCTGAGGACAACCAATTCATTCCATGTAATCAATTCATCATGAAGCTCACATACAAATTCAATCTGCGTCGGGAAATCTGAAATGAGTGGGAACATGAAGCGCTAGCATCCATGCGGACTTATATACAGCACAAGTCTGAATTCTTAGTTTGTAACCTGTTATCACCATAAAGCTGTTAGCACTATCAAGCTGAGGACATCCAGTTCATTCCATGTAATTGATTCATCATGAGGCTCAAATAATTCAATCTACATCGGAAAATCGGAAAATAAGTGGGAATATGAATTGCTAGCATCCATGCAACAGAAGTCTAAATTCTTTGCTTGTAACCTGTTATCACCAGAAAGCTGAGGATAACCAACTCATTCCCTGTAATCAATTCATCATGAGGCTCACATAATTCAATCTGCATCGGAAATCAGAAAATAAGTGGGAACATGAATTGCTATCATCCATGCAACAGAGGTCTAAATTCTTTGCTTGTAACCTGTTATCACTATAAAGCTGAGGATGTCAAATGCATTCCATATAATCAATTCATCATGAGGCTCACATACAAATTCAATCTGCATCGGGAAATCAGAAAATAAGTGGGAACATGAATTGCTAGCATCCATGCAACAGAAGTCTAAATTCGTTGCTTGTAACCTGTTATCACTATAAAGCTGACGACATTGGGTTCTCAGTTGAATCAAGGGACCACATCTATTTTTTTCTGAGCTTTTAACAGGTAGCTAAGAATTCTGATTTGCATTGCATTTATTTGGAACTTGGCAGCGAAACTANGAACAAATTCTATCCATGTAATCAATTCATGATGAGGCTCACATAATTCAATCTGCGTCGGGAAATCAGAAATAAGTGGGAACATGAATCGCTAGCTTCCATGCAGATTTATCGAGTGTAAGTCTGAATTCTTTGCTTGTAACCTGCTATCACCAGAAAGCTGAGGATAACCAACTCATTCCCTGTAATCAATTCATCATGAGGATCACATAATTCAATCTGCATCGGAAATCAGAATTTAGTGGGAACATGAATCGCTAGCATCCATGCAGACTTATACATCATAAATCTGAATTCTTTACTCGTAACCTGTTATCACCATAAAGCTGAGGACAACCAATTCATTCTATTTAATCAATTCATGATGAGGCTCACATAATTCAATCTACATCGGAAAATCAGAAAATAAATGGAAACATGAAGCGCTAGCACCCGTGCGGATTTGTGCAGTACAAGTATGAATTCTTTGCTTGTAACCTGTTATCACTGTAAAGCTGTTATCATTATAAAGTTGAGGACAACCAATTCATTCCATGTAATCAATTCATCATGAGGCTCAAATAATTCAATCTACATCAGAAAATCAGAAAATAAGTGGGAACATGAATTGCTAGCATCCATGCAGACTTAGGGCCTATACAGCAGAAGTCTGAATTCTTTGCTTGTAACCTGTTATCACCATAAAGCTGTTAGCACTATCAAGCTGAGGACATCCAGTTCATTCCATGTAATTGATTCATCATGAGGTTCAAATAATTCAATCTACATCGATTGGGAACATGAATTGCTAGCATCCATGCAACAGAAGTCTAAATTCTTTGCTTGTAACCTGTTATCACTATAAAGCTGAGGATGTCAAATGCATTCCATACAATCAATTCATCATGAGGCTCACATAATTCAATCTGCATCGGGAAATCTGAAAATAAGTGGGAACATGAATTGCTATCATCCATGCAGCAGAGGTCTAAATTCTTTGCTTGTAACCTGTTATCACTATAAAGCTGAGGACATTGGGGTTCTCAGTTGAATCAAGAGACCAAATCTATTTTTTCAGAGCTTTTAACAGGTAGCTAAGAATTCTGATTTGCATTGCATTTATTTGGAACTTGGCAGCGAAACTAAATACAGAAGACGATTCAAGTAGCCCTGAATTCGAATAGGAATTTTGCACCAAATGAAAATGTTTTCTTTTTAGATACATTACTAATTGTGTGATGTGTGTGTGTGTGTGTGTGTGTGTGTGTGTTCAACACGAATGTGTTCGTGGGATTAGTATTATTCATAGTAGTAGAAGTAGTAGTAGGTTTATTCGGAGTGGTAGTATTAGTAGTAGTAGTAGTAGTAGCAGTAGTAGTAGTAGTAGGTGTATTCGGAGTGGTAGTATTAGTAGTAGTAGTAGTTGTTGTTGTTGTGGTAGTGGCAGTAGCAGAAGTATTATCAGTAGTAAATGTAGTAGTAATTCTAAAATTTGTAGTGGGGGTGGTGGTGGTGGTAGTATTAGTATAAAAAGAGCTAATACTGGTAGTAGTAGTAGTACAGGCAGTAGTATATACTGTAATGCTCGGACACATAGGAGTGTATTAGCTTTGTGTTTAGCTTTGTTGTAGTGGTTCTTTAATCCCACCTTACTAGAGGGCCAGTGTTTTGAATCCCATCCATGTGGTTAGTCTCCTTCATCAATAAATTTATCCACACTGTGCTGCACTCAACCCAGATGATGTTTATGGGTAGCAGCAGGAATTCATTCCTTTAAATGCAAAGAGTACCCACTTTGCAGCTATCGCTATTGGCCGGATACTGATATAAATGTTGTTTTATGCCTTTGAATACATGACTCGAGAGAAGGCGTGCTTAAATGCTATGTGTCATTATTAAACTAGCTCTATAATGGTGAAAATCCACAAGCATAGCATAAATGAATAACAGAGCAGCCTTGAACTTAAAACACATCAAAAGCTGTCCATGTTATGAGTGAATGTAAGCTCCAAGTCGAATCACCTGTCCTGGCTTATAATTCATTTTCCCACCCTAATGTTATCTTCGCTTTACCCATCCAAATGCAGCAATGAAAAGGCATTTTTCTTCAGCTGACTGACTCTAAGAGAGCCGCCATGCTACATTACACATCCACAGATAACATTTTGCTCTACTTCTGTTTCTCTCAGCCCACTCTCCATCTCTCCCTCTGTTCTTATTTCGCTGGCATCAATTCAGCCGTCGTCTTATTCCAGCCTTCAATTGATTTGGATGCTGGTTGACTAGCAATAGTGCTCGTGCCTACTCCGTGACCTTTTATTCGAGGGAGAGCGTTCCGAGTCTAGACCGTTATCATCATCCGTATATAAAAGATATTGCTTCTTTGCATCATTGTAAAAGCTCTGCTTAATCGGTCTTTCAAGCTTGGCTCCTTTCATCATTTTTTGTTTCATTTTCATATCCTACCTACTCTGACTTATAATTTCAACCAATCTTCTACTCGGCATTTCCATGTGGAACATTGTGGCTGGTAAATTAAAGAAAAGTGCATTTATTACTTTTGCGACATGAAAACAGGGGCAGCGTAAAGGGCAAATTTCAATTTCAATTTAGGAACATTTTTGTGAGACTTTGGTCTTGCGGAGATGTGTATGTTGATCTCAGATGTAAAACTTTGATGTTAATCAAAGTAACAATGAATAAATAAGATGCGAGGATATGACAAATAAAAAATTGAATGGTTTATGATGGCTTCAAGTGATTGTTACCTCTTTGCAAACCCTCTCATTTAATTTATCTTTTTTTTTTATCTTGATTAGACATAATAGATAAATAAGAATAACTCCATCACCCACCACCAGACACACTCTCAAACTCCCACACACACTCATTGCATACTCACACATACCCACCCACACCCACGCACACCCACCTGCCTGCCCCCAATACACATACACATGACACACACACACACACACATGACACACACTCACTCATACACAGCACTCATTGCCTATACACACACATGTACCAACCCACGTCCATGCACCCCCCAACAAACACACACACACACATTACATACACTCTCACCCACACAAACATGATGCATCCATTCAAATTTCATCTTCTTTTCTTTTTCTATTTTCTGTACTCAGTGGGTATATACAGTATTTAATAACCTTTCCAAAACTGCAACAATGTAATAATCATCATCATGATCACCAAAATATAATTTATGATAAATATAAAATTGAAAAAAAAAACACACCATTCATGAATTAAACAAAAATGATTCTCCAATTCCCTTCATAACCAGGCCAGGCATGAGAAAGAAGATATTTTACCTCTTGAGACAATAGTAATTCTGCTCTTATGTTTTAGTGAGTGAATTTCAGCTCATTGACGATGTACCATGCATAAATACAAAATTTATCATGACTGTAAGAGGTCGAGATCACTTCAATCCCTCACAAGACCAACAATTTTCTTCTTTTTTTAAACATTCTGCAGTCTCGTGCCTGATAACACAAGATATAACACATCCAACACAACGTCTCCAAGTCGAGTTCATTTTAGGCAGAGACAGGAAAAAAGAAATAAGACTGACATAGATAATCACATTGTTGTGGAACCAGAATACATTTATTGGACTGTGAGCTCGCAAAATCAAAATTAAACTCTCATTAGACAAGAAAACAAACGCAGTTTTAAAAAACAAAAGAAGATTCGAGAGCACTTTAAATAAAAACTCTCAAGCTAGCTATAGTTCCTATTACCCAAAGGCTACAATAGATTAGAACCAAATATCCTTTAAATAAACTGCCCAGTAAAAACAATCATCATGATTATGAAAAGTAGGCATAAATAGACAACCGGTCCTGAAAATATTCACCAGCTAAAAAATCCAACGTTATAATCTACATCAGAAAAATCACTACTCATTTATTTCGCTAAAAGTGTTCATGTCGTAGCATTGCCAGTTCACAATAGAAATCATGTCTCCACATATTTCATACATTATAACTGTGAAGATAATAATATCCTATACATTTGCCAAAATATGAAATGACTAATACCAGATGTTGAAATAAAAAAACATGATTTATATGTGCATATATGCATTTGATACAAATAGCGACTGTTTGAATAACATGTACAATATGAAGATGATAAAGTTCACCGACACTGACATCAATTTTCAATTTAGCATGTGGAAATAACATTATATATTCGATATCCCCCAAAAATTCAATTTCAAATTTGGGCTAAGATTAGAATAAAATAGTTTCTTCACATATATCACCATTACAAGACTTTGAGTGCTTTTCCTTCATACATGCCTTGCTTGTATACAAAACACCTTAAATACACATATAGCTTGAAGACATAATGATGCACAAATAGTTTTAATCTCCCTATAGTGATAGCTATGTTGTTTGTTCTTTAGATGATTTAGAGAGCTATATACAATTTTACAAACTTCCCCACTAGTTGATATAAATACATTTCTTCTACAGTTACACTTTAAGGCTTTAAATCCTTAATATTTCCCATATGCCAAAAGTGTGGTCAAATATATTATCTAAATGTGAGGGCAGTGTAAAGGCTGTGTAAAACTGAATGTTTTAGTGTTGTATAATCTATAAAAGACAGTACTTTCTGTGACATTACTTTCATCTTTATTCTTAGATACCACAGAAATACTGTGAAAATGATTTAAGAAATGATGTTGAAGTTGAATTACAAAAAGCCTGAAATTATTTAGCATTTTGTTTAAATTGTATATTATATTATTTTAATATCATTAGATTAAAAAAACGAGCATAATTTCCCTTTAATTCTAGTTAGCAATAAATTCAGTCATTTTGATAAAAAAAAAATATTTATATATTGCATTCATACTGACCTTTTAAGATTATTCCTTTATAACTGTTTTTATCCTTGGTTATATGTATGTTCAAATCTACCTTAGATTACACAATCGAAAGAATGGTTATCTGGGGTACTGGTATAATCTGAAAATAGCGAGTGTTTTAAAAAGGTTTATCTGTTTTGGGATTGATTTCCTCTCCACTTGTGGCTGAGATTTGATACTCAAAGAACGTGAATCAATATGCATTAGGCGAGTTAGATTTAAAGAAAAAAAACAATAGTTTATCACAATTTGTGGTAAAATCAGGATGGAATTAAAATGCTTATGTTGAGGTTAGATGGAATGGTGGCACAATAGAACATATCTTACGAGGAAAAATAGGTTTGAAATTTTCAGCCGTATTGTTATGAACTTTGTACTGATGGGAAACGCAATGCTCTGCGTTGAACTTTCTGTAAAGAAAGCTGTCAAGAGTTGCCACGGCCGGATCTCCCTCTCTCCTCGAAAGAAAGAAATTTGTGTGTTCTCTAAGGGACATCTCTCACTCGGCTTACATTGCTCTTCACTTCAGCAGATGTAGCCAAATAATAGCGACTAAACTAAGTTATCACTAGGGGGTGCTTGCAACTGGGTTCTTCGGCAAATAAAGATGCTGTCGAAGGGAGGAGGGGAGGGGTGTTTGGTGATGCGGCTGCGTTTCCAGGCTCCCATTAACGTCACTAGGAGACGGGCATCCCCCGGGCACTAACCTCACCACAACAAGAAGCCAGAGATAATCTCCCAGAGGCCCCCACGTTTGTCTGCTAGAGGCAACGCATACAGCCGACACGAACATCAATGAGTGGGGCTGTCATTAAAGCGGCGGCAGGGCCGATATTGAACTTCCATTTGTCCACTGATATTGTTTGTATGAGGATCGATGGAATTCTTTAAACGGTATGATTGCGACTGCATGAAAGATTTGATTGAGCAGATCCCCTTCTATGTGTGATTTACGAAACTGTTTTCCTGACATTAATGAAGGGATTATTTGTGCCATGTTTAATTTATATCTAGATTTGCCTAAACAAAGTGAACATAAAGAAGAAAGACTATGAAATCAAATATGACAATGAATAGGCATACAATGTTAATGATAAGCATCAATTCGGGATAAAGAAAATCAAACCTAACAGTATTTTAAATATTGAACAAAGAAATGCATACTATTATGTGTAAACTATAAATGAATAGTAAATATGTAAACCCCAAAATGGTATTGGATTTCATTTCAATTTTTCATATGGAATAGGGTTTGAAGTATTACTGTAAAATGATATGGGGAGGGGGTTGGAAAGCAAACCAATCTAAGCTAAACTTCGAAAGCAACCTAATCAGCAAAGTCTATAAAGTAACTGGTACAGAGGCTATAAAACACATATTTTAACAGCATTACCTGAAGAATTTTCCATTTTCAGAAAGACTTTGAAGATGTGGATACACGTGGGTCAATGTTTCTCTTGCTATTAATAGAAATTTGAGTGAAGAGGAGTATGTGTCCATGTTGTGTTCATTTCAAACTATTTACGATGCTAAATAAATAATTTGTGTTAATTTTCTTTGCCTTCACAGCCAACTTCAGTTCTCTGTGTTTGAAACGGTTGAATAAAGCACATTATAGATATCTATTATCATTATCATTTTACAGAACACTGTCACATTTTCCTATTTTACTAACTTTGATTTAAATCTGCAAATCTTTCTCTGAAACATGTCTACCGTGGAATTTCTTCTTTAGCTGCAGGTGAGTTCTTCTGTATCCTTATGAGATGCCCCATTATGCTAATAGAAATGGATTTCCCTTTGACAGAAAAAAGGAGCAAAATAGGGCAATATAAACAGGCGTGATCGGAAGAAAATGGAGGAAAAAGGAAGCCTGAGTGACCCAGATTTTCTGGTTGCTATGAAGATTGGTGATTTAAAGCACTCCTCGTGACATGATTCACCCATTAGCTGACTGGCACTGTGAGATCAAAGGACCAATGTATCGGACAGATTAAACAAAGTCTCATTCAAGCCTTTTCAATGATGCTAGTGGACAAAAGAAAGTAGCTTCAGAGGTATTCACCAAACAGGTGCTACACCTACTCCACATTACAGAATGATGGGGATGGGGATTTCTTTTGTGCGCCATGAGCACTGATAAGGTGGACCTGTGCGCTATACAAGTAGCCACCATTACAGCCACCATTATAGCCATTATGGTGTTTTTGATTTCAGTAAACTGTGATGATGGGCACGTCGACCGGAAGTAGTACGTCATAGCTTTGCGCGTCTGTTTATTGTTATGTCACAGATAGTTGCGCACGTAACAATGAGAAGACGTATAAAACTATGACATACTAATTCCAGTCCACTGTGGCTGTGACTGTGACAAATAAAAATGAAACCTCCATATTATAATGGCTTGTGTAGGAGTTGTTTATTTTGTCCAAATTCTATGTCCTTTAACTTCATAGTGTGGCTTTTCCCCCACTTCCGCACTCACCCCTACTAGGAGATGGATTAGTGGAGGAATTAGTCCTGACTTCTGGGCCAGCGGAATTGATTTGGCCTTTTTACTTGGCCATTCAGATTCTACGGTGGTCACTTCCATCGAAATCGCAGTTGTAACAAACAGTTATAGCTTTGAGAATTGTGGACTATTTCAATTTTTAGGGTAATCATTGAGGGTAGTTGGACCAGAATAGCACTAAAGTGGTAATTAAAATCATTTCTAGCTTTACCAATCCATTTAGGCTACATCAGCAAAGATGTTACAATTAATATGACTACATATACTCCCTTAAGAATAATGAGTGAAATAATTGAGTGAAATGTGAGTGGATTCTTTTTATGTTTTACACTATTTTTATAGTGACTTCCGTGATCTTTCATAATATTATAGTAATCACTATTAAAAGGTTACTACAAAAGGCGTAAAAATGTAAAAATGCACTCAGATTTCACTTGGATTTCACTGTGTTTAAAAATTAACTCACTCCTGAGTGAACATTTTCTCATTTATTTTTTTGAGAATATTGTTCTTGTAACCAGAGAAGTTTCCTGCACACAAATGTTTGAATATGGTAGGTCATATTTCAGACTATTATATAATCTTCGATGTTGATATGCCTATATTTTAGTGGTACTCGCGTACACTATTCCATATATGGTACCATTTTGTAAATGGAGAAATTTAGGTATGTATATAGATGAATAATTACTGAATATTGAAGGATTGTCGTTGGAATATATGGATTGTCTCAATTTTAACTAAGACATGCCTAATAAAAAATAGCCCTGACACAGTTTCCTAAATGTAGTTGGAGAATACAATATAGCTGAGACTCCAAGAATATATGCACATTTACCTTGTAATATCATATCCTATATAATGAGGTTTAAAATAGAGATGATATTATCCCTTATTCTTACAATAAAATTCAGTTATATTAATAGGATGAGGAATATACTCGATATACATAAAAATATTGGTAAAATTGACATCTGAAATACAAGTGGTTCCAATAACAATCTTTGATAACGATGCTCAAAATCCCATTAACTATAAATTCCTAGTGCTACATTTCATATAAAATCACAATTCGACATAATCAGTCCCAACAACGTGTACATGTACGTAACATACTCTCTCACATTTCCTTTGTACAATGTTTTTTTTTCTCAATAAATGGAAGAGCCAGGGTGTCAAATTAAATAATTGAACATTTGACATACTTGATGATGATAAATACTTGATTCTTTCCAATAAATGAATGACGTATGCTCATCCATTTTCTCGATAAACTATAATGATTATAACAATGTTATATCAACGATGCAGACCGATGTCTACTGGATGATATACGTGTACCAAATTAATATATACGAGCATTATATTCTTACAGGCAACAAAATATTCCATAGATATATAAGTACATTACATTCCTTCTGTACACCCCAAAATAAAACAATGTCCCATCAATTCCTACTGTACAATCATATATACAATCCTGATATAAGGTTTCATATGAAAGTGAAGTAAAAATACACACATAGAGATATATATTTATATATATATATATATATTTGTAAATACATATATATATTTATATATCATAAATATCATACACAAATGCATACATCTGACATAATCATTCATTCACAATGTGTAAGTGAATTGGTACATACGCGCAGTATGTTATAACATTCATATCATTAAGACTACAGGAACACACATGTAATATTGATTGGGAGGGGGGGATTGATTCAATACGTATGTGACAGAATTATGATAGGAAAGTCTACCAACATGCCAATATGTGATACTTGGCAGCTACCAGTAAATTTTACTCTTGATGATTTGCAGCGGAACCAATGTGAGTTACCTAAAAATTAAAAAATCATAGATTTGAAATCAGATTTGCCTGCCTCCTCCCGCACTGAGATATGAAGAGACAAAAATAACAATCTGGATGAACTGTTGTTTTCATTTAGATTCACATGAAAAGGAATTTCACATCTGATTTTTAACTCAGTCTTGCTTGATTTATCTTTGAGAAAATTTCCAATATGAAACCTATTCCTTATGACATGTACCAATTAAAAATATAGCTTACCTCTTTGAAACATACATAGTATATAAATTATTTGGAAAGCAATACCTTAACAAAATTATTCATTCCCTTATTCAACATCAAAAATTAAAATGTTCTGTCCCTAAAGTCCTGTTAATTGTCAATATATGTGCGCCCTGTATTCTATATATAATCATTTCAATATAATATATGGTGAGCCCAATATGATAAAATGCCCAACTTTCAAACAAAGTTTATGTGAATGCAACAATTCATTGTTTTCAAATAAATTTTCCCTACACTACAGTGCAAAGGACTCAAATGTCAAATGATGACTACATCATAAGGGAATATTGAAATAAAAAACATAAAAAATATAAAAAATTTGCAACATCCAATGACAAATACAAATGGTGCGAAAGTGCTACATGCGAATAAATTCTTTCGTGTCCTTTTTCATTTATATAAGGCAGCATGGACCAGAATCGAAGAAAAATAAAAAATAAACAAAACTGATATTTTGAACACACTATACCACTAGACTATGATACATAGATATATTTACAGCAGTACCAATATGGTAATCACATTATATGAAGTATATGAAAGTATTCCCCAAAACAAAGGAATGAACTGAAATATGCATGATAACAATCTACACTCTACGTGGCAAAAAGAGAGGAATAGGCTCTATCGAGAAAGAAAATAAATTCAAGAAGATGAAAACTCATTCGACTACATCTAGAAGAAGCTCTGAGATTAAATTAATATTATTGCCAAATGAATTCTTGAACATATTTGCCCATTCACGCAACATAACATTGTTCTGCATATTTTGCCCTTTCAACGTACTTGCAAGCCAATACTACAAAGCTACCCAGTTGCATATTTTTTTCTTTCTGTTTTGCTACTTTGTATCTTTTTTTTTTTGGTTATTTAATGGTAAAATAATGTGATTTATACATTTATAAATCAAATACAAAGGATAGGATAAATTTTTCCTCTAAAGATATTGGTCAACATGATAAAAATGTTGATATTGGTTTGGGTTTGGATACAATTGCTGATATCGTTAGTAGCTTATTTGTGGGATTTTTGAATGTGGTAACAAAATTTGCCTCTGATAATTTTCAAAACCTTTGTGAGAAAAAAAAATCAACCGATAAAAAAGATAAACTGCTCATTTCGAGTTCTTTTTTTTCTGGTGGGGGGGTTCACTGCTATTTTTTGAGCAAACAAAAGGCACAGGGGGTCTTGAAAGGGCGAGTCCGACAGACGACAAGCTCTACTCAAGGCAGTGAGTTCATAACTGGGCACATCAGTTTATGTACAGAAAACACACACACGCACACTGCAGACAAACAGCTAAAATAGTAGGTTTCTGCTAGTGGAAAATAAAAACTACATTGCAGATCCTTCAGTATAAAATCATCATCAAATTAAAACTTTCCTCTCGTATATAAAGAAATCATATCTTGAAAAACACACATCGGTGAAAACTATGATGGAAAATAAAACGAGTTCAATTTCTCGAACTCTGAGATAAGATGGTTACAGACAGTACACATTACTGGAGCATAATTATGTTTTTAATCTTATGTGCTTTCCATAATATAAGGATATCTTAACCCGTTCAGGAGGGAAATTACTTCACTGTAAAATCAGTGAGTTATGCTTCCTTAAATTGGCAATCTTAGTTGATTAACTTTTGACTGGCAAAGACTGTGCTGCCATAAAAAAACAAAATTGCCTGGAAATAGTGATTTTTTTCTATTTATCATGTAGCCAATTCACGAATTTAATTCAGATGATTTAAGTGATTATTTCAATTCACAAAGTTCTCTCAATCAAATTACAAACTGTTTAAAAATCCTAAGGATTGCAGAATTTCTTGACCCAAAAAGTTATTAAACTAAAACTTGTTTGATCGTCCTGAACGGGTTAAGACAGAACACAGGCATGGATCATGACAAAACTGGGGAAGGTTAGGCATGGGGCGATATATACACGACGGGGCGAGGCTCTAGCAGCCCCCAGCGATGCTATAAATTAGATACTTGGATCACGTTTGAACTTCCGGCGCTGCCTTGCGGACTACCCCGAGGGCTTCCTCTACTGCCCTGCGGACTAGAGCTGGCGCTGACGGTGGAGTGGATGGACTCCGCGTCCACCGCGTTGGTCGGCGTGGGTAAAGTGGAGACGATCGCGGTGGTGACCGTCGTCGGGGGGTTCGTTTTGATGGCCGTGTTGGTGTTGCAGTTCATCTCAGGGAGCACGGTGAGAGTGAGATCTTTCCTCTTGTTGGCGGCGTTCTTTGGAGAAGGCTTTCGATGTGAGTGGGTTTCGTTGACGCGGACCTCCTTGAGGTTGTTGTCTTCGTCCTCTGTTCCAGCTGCTTCGTACCGTTGCCCCTGGACCCATCTTGAACAACAACCTGTTGATTGGTTGTTTTTATCTGATGAAAAAATAATTTGATACAATTACTGATAATAATCTTCCAAATTTATCAGTGAAGGGACAACGGGAGATGCCACATGCCATCTCATGATAGAGTAGATATCAGTCTGTTGGCACTGGAGAAGTGACTTCTGATTTAGGAAACTATACACATGCACCATCTCTCATATACGGACAATTACCAAATTCTTTTTATTTTAAACTTCAGCATGGGTGTGAGCAAAAGGAACAAAGTGTATTCATGGTCAAATAAAGAAAGTAACTTCACTATTTATTGAATGGAGCCGATTGACATTTCTCCGCAGAATAAGACCAAAGAAATTTTCTTTTGTGTGTATCTAGCTATTGCGAGTGCTTGAATGAAGTTGCTTACTTTGTCCAAAGCCTTTGTTCTTCCTGCTCACGGTGCATGGACATGGAGTAATGATTTCTAACATGTGTAAAATATAGTAAAATAAAAATATGATCTAATATTTAAATGACAAAGAAAAGAAATATTTGTGCATTCATGCAAGCAGGTTCTCCTGCTCGTATAAATAATTTGCAATGAAAACTGTGTAATGCCCCCAGCCGTTCTAAATTTGCATTTACAGATAGGGATGATACTTCTTTGTTTTAATTTTAAGAAATTTACATTATAATGATATGATCAACAGACAATATTCAGTCACTTTTACCACCAAGTCAATCTTGAATCACAATCTCTGGACTGGTTGGTTTTACTTTTTTTCAAATAGGAATATGGGAGCGTCGTGGTGTAGTGGTTCGGACTCTCGCCTCTTAACGAGAGGGTCGGTGGTTCGAATCTCTCCCAGGGCATTAATTTCCTTCAGCAAGAAATTTACCCATAGTGTGCTGCACTCAACCCAGGTGAGGTGAATGGGTACCTGGCAGGAATATTTATTCCTTGAAACGCCAAGTGCGCTAATTAAGTGGCTGCCGGGCTAAAGCCAGGGTAATAATGCTGCAATTGTAGAGTGCTTAGAGAATTCTTAGAGTTGATAGGCGCTATATAAAAGCCGTTCATTATTATTATTATTATTATTATAAAATGATTGAATTATTTTCATTCGAATTTAGATACAGGTCAATTTTAAATAATAACCTGCTTGATGTTTTTATCTGACAAAATTCATTATAATGTGATCACTAAAAGATTATGAATTAGTAATTTTACGAATGAGGAATGCTTTAAATATATTATCAGAGCCTGACAATTGGTTGGCTCAAGGGAATATTAACATTCTATGTTTTTTTTCATATGGGTTCTGTCAACTTTTCAATCCAGTACTGCAAAAGTATGTTCATATCATGGTGAGACATGCCAAAATAAGACAATACATATTAAGTATTTAAATACATAATTGGCTCATTTGGAATAATTTTACTGGTTAATATTTGTTAAATCAACTGAAAGAACATTCATGCCAAGATTGTCGATAATTATCCAAATCTGGTAAATTATTGCCAGACTTTCTCCAATATACAATGCTACTAACATAAAAACATAAATGAGTTTTAGGAGGCAATTAAGCCTGTTAATGGGTGATTAAGTCCTGCTTTTATGACGTTCTTTATAATGGAATATTGGCAATAACTCATTATTGTCTGCACATGAACAAATAGCAGTATATAGACATTAGCAAACACATGAATAGCAGTGTTCCTACGATGGGAGGTTGTACTGGGAGATGAGCTGCATAAGAGTTCTAATTTACCAAAACTCCCAAGAACTTGCGCAAAATTTGTCACTTTTCTATCTGCTGCACACGAGTGATCAACAAAGCAGCATCAGGGTTACTATGACTATTGTACAAGTCCTGCGACTCCGATACAATTAAGGAAGAACTTGTCACGAGTCCAATAAAAGTCTGCGATGGATTAAAAGAGCTTTCTGGGAATATTAAAAGTTCATCACCAATTCAACCCAAGCCTACAATGAGCAATTGCTGTTTGACAAAAAATGTGACTCTGATATGAGTAATAAAGAGCTTGTTACAAGTTCATTTACCATTCTTCTTTGAGTTAAAAGAGCTTTGTGTCAGTATTTAGAGTTTATCACTAATTTGAAAAGAGCATACTATGTGCACAAACAAATCCTTTAACATTGACTATTTGCAAGTTCATGGTAAGTTTTGCAGAATTATTGCAAGTTATCCCACATTATCCCAAGTTACATGTTGAGCGTCACAAGATTCATTGAAAGTTTTGACAAATACTCCTTTGAGGTCACTCGCCTCATGGCTTGCCACTCTAACTTGCCATCGTGAGAACACTGCTTCGGTTGAAAGCAAATTAATCCATTCTTGCATGGGGAGTATTGCGCATAGATGGATAATAATCTTATTTTCCATACATTGATTGTGTGATAGCAATATGTAATGCAATCCAATCTTGGTTATGTAACAGCTCTGAAACTTGAAAAGATGAACATGGTTGAAAATGTTCGGGGGAATGTAATTAAAGTATCCCATAATGTTCTCAAAGAGGGAAACGAATACCCTTTTCACACAGGCGAATATTTCCTTGGCAAGTCTCGGCAGAACTGGCACTCTTTGTCCAATAAGTGCTTATTGCCACGACAGAAAGTTTCTATGTGTATAATTGGGGCTTCCACTTGTCCAGGCTCACAAGTTTTATTTGAGAAAAGGGAATCATTTCCTTTACCGGAACTGGGCAGAAAATTTGGTCTATAAGAAAAGTTGAAAATTCAATACCGGATTAAGGAACATGGTCAATAACGCCAAGAAAAATAATCGTCAGTCTGGCATTTTTTTAAATAGCGTGTGAAAAGTATAGAATAAAGTAATAAAATAAACAAAATAAGGTTAGGCCATTTTCAGAGGGTCTGTTATTATAGGACAGCCCAAATTCCTTTTTATTTTGCCTTAATTAGTGCAGGTTTACAAAGAAGCGATTAAAATTGTGAAGTGATTTAAGTTGTGAATGGGTTAAAAAGTAGCTAACCTAAATACTCTCTGTTGTTCCTTTTCTCTAAAGAATGTATTGTATTCCCTTTTTTGTATTCAACCTGCGCATCAAACACATGTTTTGCTTCTGGATCTGTGCTCCTGTCCTTCAATTTGTTACCTCTATTATATTAATCTATGTACTAATTACTCTATCACTTGATTACGATTGCAAATTTCTAACCTGTACATTATTTATTTTTGTTGTTGAAGAAAGAAAAAAATTATTTTGAATTTTGAATAAGTCTCTTGCGAGAGGGATACCCGACATACCTTGCGTAGTTGATGTTGCTGAGGGGCTTGGGCTAACTTGTGCACTACCGGACTGCATAGATCTTGAAAATGGGATGCCGTTGTATGTGTACTCTGTTTCTACGTACTCTCGATTCTGAAAGATATAAAGAAATATAGTACAATGATTATTATTCATATCCAAATGAATATATTAGATATATGCAAAAGGAAAATGAATGTACAGAAATAAGTGAATATATTGAAATATTATAATAGAGAGAGACCATATGTACAGTAAAAGTAGGTTCATTTATATTGAGTAATCACAACATGCATAATATTTTACTTCTAGGAATAAATTCCTGCCAGGTGCAAATTTTATGTGTGTCAAATTCAGTGCGATTGGGAAGAATTTTTTGCTGAAGAAAATTAATGCCATGAGTGATATTAAAATCTACAACACCCTGGTTAAGAGTCTAGAGTCAGAACCACAACATTACAACCAGATAGATATGAAAATTATCCATATGTATTAATCAGTTACAATTTACACTCTGTGAAACATACAAAAATAAAATTTATTGAGGTTACTAACATTTGTAATTATTAACAAATGAGGGTAAACCTGGGACTTCTTACAGCTATCATTACCAATTTCTCTGAAAGAGCAAACATCTCAGAAATTTAAAGCAGCCAGAGACCCTTCTTTCCAAACACACTCTACAGCCAGTTTCATTAAAGCAAAAGACCAGTTTTGGGAGGAGGGCGCTTCAGATATTTAACTAGTTTGCGAGCTGCAGTAAAATTATTACCATAATGCGGTTTTTCAATAGTAAATTAGACCATGTTCATAGTTTGTTTGAATGAAATCGACCTAGAAATGGCTTAATTATCGCAAAATAAAAAAACCTGCTGCGGTCGTACTTTCTCACAGAACATGCTTCACGTACAAAATGAACGCGAACTCACACACCGCAGACAATACCACTGATCGCACCGCCCATTTCAGGCTGATGCTCCCCCGCTCTAAAGCACTTAGCACACCATAGGAACAATGGGGGATTGACCTGCTCAACGTAAAATACACAAAATATGAGCAAAAATGTACTCCTAATATCCTACATAGTTATATTTAGGCATGTAAAGCAACTTGTGAATACATCAGCTCGTTTAACATCAATTTCTGCATCCTGGTCATTACGAATCTATACCTTTAAGCTTACATGTAACAGGTGGCTATTAATCTAGGTGCCATATAGTTGACAAGATGTTTGTTTGATTCCTGGTTATATTTAGATCTAACACGCTACGTTCTGTGAAAGATAAGTAGCCGTTAGATCAGAAAATAGATCCCACACGAGTTATATGGTGACGTTGTTATGTTCAACACGTTCACGAAGAGCTAAAATTAGGCATAGTAAAACCGCAGATGGATGGATCGAACATCAAGTGAAAATTGGAAATATCAGGAAGTGTCCTTTTACGAATGATACGGTTTCTGCCTAATAACTTGTGTAAACTTAAGATTTCATATTATTCATGGCCTTACCAAGAATGAGATAAAGATAGCTGTCTCAATACCAAGAATAAGAGTATGTAAACTGCAAGTATTCTTCACTACAAATATATCGTTTTCTCACTCTCTTCTTCAAATTAACACACCATCTAGACTATTATCCTGACCAAAATATCCAGACTATTGTATTGTTCAAAATATTGGGCTTCATTTAGGAAAAGCAGAATTTGATTAAAGATTGAGCAGTGACTTGATCATTAGTTATTATGAATAGTTCAACTTTGACCCTGTTTATAGAAGAATATTGCAAATACTAAACCAACAATGGAACATAATTATGATGATGATGATGATGATGGTCTCTTGTATAGCGCTGGTCTCCGCCTCAGTTGGGCGCTCATGGCGCTTGAATTACTCAAAATAATGTCTCACATATTTCAATGTCCTAATCAGTGCTATGGTTTATCTTTCAGTCCAAGAACTCCCAGCGGTGTCAGCGGTGGGATTATTGCCAATACATAACTGCTTTTTTTTTTTAAAAACCTACCAATGTGCCACCATCATTTGATGACGATACCATTATGCATCCACTTTATATGTCCTCTGAAAACCGTTATTAGAATTGGCATTAAATTGTGAATTAAGTCAAAAGATCCTGTAATATTGTGAGGTGTGTCTATTTATATTAACAGCAACAATTTGTAACCCAAACTAAAATATTGTTTTGGAGACAATTTCAAACCAATGGAATTGTTGACATGTATGGTAGATCAAGAAATATAATTTGTATATCGCTCACGTACATCTAGCAAATTATCATTTTAGGCCGCAGATACCTTTAGAATTCTAAAATAACGAGAGATATCATAATACAATATTAAGTTGGCATATCTGCATTAAGGATTTTTTTTACATTTAGCGAGTTGCCTTGAATCATGAATGTTGAGCACAAGGATTCTTCACTGAAATGATCTTGTGTGGAAAAACCTTTAAGCAGCAGTGTGGTTTATCACTGTGACGAGACATCTAACCTGTTATTCATTCGATCGTGAACATACTCCAAGCGCATATCAAATACTCTCTGTGTAACAAAACCACCCAATTCAAACACATGCACACATGAGCACCTTGCGATCACACACGTACACCCTCTGCAGTCATCATGCGCAACGATTATGCGTTCATGTAACGCTTAGATCAACAATCACAGCGTTCTGGCTGTTGGCGCGGCAAGCGTGCCGCACTCCACATTACGCCAAGTTTATGAGTCTGATGCTTTTATGACATTAATTATGCATATTGGAAAGGGCACCCTCGATGTTTTGATATAATATAACGTTTAATATGTCGAGGTGGTGGCTTATAAAGCACCGCCATTTATCACTAAGTGAAAGGTGGCTATTGATAATGCCGCACAAGACTCCGCCCTAAGTGGGTCAGACGATGGATGGACAAAAAGCTCTTTTTAGTCCTATTTGATCAAATTTTCTCTACCTGAATAGATGCAATCATCATTTTTTCTCTATGTACTCTATGTATATAAAACAGGCATGGTCTCATTTGAGGTTCAAAGATGTTTGCTTGTGAAATGGCAGGTTAAAATAAACTTCTCCTTTAAGGAATCTTCAAAATGATCTTACTTGTTTTTTCTACAATTTGCCATTTTATTACACACATATACCTATGGGTGAATGCCATGATCATTTTTATTTCAGGAAAGCTGAAAGAAAAACAAAATCCTTTATAAGGAAATCTTTAGAATTATCATACTTGTTATTTAAAAAAATGTCTAAATGTATCTATGATTTGCCATTTTATTACATAAATCTTATATCTACGGATGAATGTCTTTAAAATGTCTTTAAAAACTTCCATTAAAAGCAGCTGAAAAAGAAACAGAAAGTGGAATAAAGAGGAAGAAGAAGATGAGCTTGAGAGGCATTGAGAGGGAAAGAAAGTGTGAGAAAGAAAGACGAAAACAACGCTTTACATATAAATCATCTGATTCATAATACACCATGTCCATATCTAACTTATGGGGTGTTGCTCAGAATCAACTGTAAATCAACTGCAACTTTGCAAATTGCAACGCGCATTTTCATTCGCGCACGGTATGCGCATTTAACAAGACGCGCATGAAACAATGATTTCGATTGGCGCGTTCCGATCAACTGCAACTTTAGATCAATTGCAAGTTTTGAGCAACACCCCCTTAGATAATAAAATGTCTTCAATGCAAACCAAAGAAAATACAAGGATGATCTCTTTATGAAAAAAAAAGGTTCCAGCTAAGTGTGTTTAATCCTAGATATACATCATACTCTTAAGCAGAAGCTTTCATCTTCCGCAACTTATGATCACTTATTCTATATCCACATCTAATACAGATAACTTAACAATTTCTTACTTCTAGATACAACTTCAGAAAATTTGTTTAAATAAATCTAATCAAGATAACTAAATCCTCAATAAGGTATCACACTATTTAGCACAGGTATTAATCCACATGTATAGCATTCTATAATTGCTCTTACTATATCCAAAATGAAACAG
This sequence comes from Temnopleurus reevesii, assembly GCA_036244855.1. NCBI lineage: Eukaryota > Metazoa > Echinodermata > Echinoidea > Temnopleuroida > Temnopleuridae > Temnopleurus > Temnopleurus reevesii. The sequence continues at coordinate 69,795 of BQKZ01000128.1, read as the reverse complement.
ATAAAAAGAGGTCTTAAATCTGAACCCAACGTCAGATGAATTCACTGGGAAAAAGTTTTAAACAATACAATTTCCATTGTTGGACATAATATTTGTTGAAGCATTTACAAACAGCTATCCATGATTAATTAGCCTACATCTAGACTGACTGACTGCCCTGCAGAGTAGTCATTCTACATCTAGACTGACTACCAATGATGTTTCTGAGAGATTCTGCCAAGTTGAATGTGAGCCAACCTCACCAATCATACTTGACAGCTAGAGAAATTATGATAATATTGATAACTGGATTTTCAAGCCTCTTTAAGGCCAATGATAATATGAAGACGAGGAAGGAGCAATAATTTGGTGTGGCATGGGTGAATGAAGGGTCTACCTCTCCACTTTCGTTTTCCCAAGCATCTATCATGTTTGGGTAATTCACTCCACTTGCTTCACACTCGAACACAAACAAACAAATATATACACACAAACAGAAAGACGGTCACATACTCATACATGCGGTAGTAGTAATTTAACGTTGTTTAAGTATATTTAGGGTCTCAACCCCCCCCCCTTTCATTTTCCCTGCATATCATTTTGGTAGAAATTTTCCCCCCCAACTAGATAACACCCCCAGACGTACATACATACACAAACACACACACCCGTCCATATACCCACATACCTATTAGTAGAATACTCTAACACACACACACACACACACTCAGAAACATAAACGTATTTAGATATTTAAACCTGAATGCATATTGCCCAAATATAACATATGATAATGAATTCCTTAATACTTGTCAACACGTTTTGAGAATGTAGACCGACCCTCTTAACATACTTTTTAAAAATCCAAGATACACTGCTTACGCATTTAACACCTCACTCCCATGCAATTACACATTCAAAGATGACCTAGGAATGGAATCTAATAAGCTTTGGGCTGATAGAATTAGCATAAATGTAAATGGATTTACAAAAATAATATCTGGACTTGTTTGGCACCAATGCCCAGTGCACAGTAGGCATGCTGGGTATACTTGATTCAAGTGAACCAATTAGGTCTTGTATAAAAGATAATATACATTTACAGTTATACCGGTCTATGAAGACGATCTAAGGGAAACGAGAAAATCATTCATTTTAGTGGTAATATTGAGTACTTAAAGGAACTTCAATTGGAAAAATAAAAATGGTCATTGATGATTGTGATAGCAATGCAAAAATGTGAGCTTTTTTGAAAACTTGATCACATTTGTATCATCGAACTGATCACAACATTTCTTTTGTATATTTACTTTAATAGATTTTTGCGTGAAATATTATGAAGTCATCGCAGAAACATATATATGATTTGCAATATTCTACTTTCCTCAATGGCAAAGTGTCTGGACTTATTATTCACTACCACTTTGATTCAAATCATTATTCTCCCTTACTGAATCTTCTGAATGTACTAATAATTTAACTTTATAAGATCCAACGGCACAAAAATCCTTGCAATAGCATACATATAGTTCATTACAAGGACCGTCAACAATGCACTTATGGCATTGATGATCGCGTAATGCATATAAAGTAATTAGCACTTTCATAAATCTCTTTGTCTGTACACATAATCTACTCACACTATTGCACAGTATACAATGCCCTAATGAGTAGCGCTCAATAATACACGGCTATTAATAAACCGGGGGCTGCCAGTTATATTATAGTGCATATCTTGTGGGAGGTAGCTGAATGGCAGCTGAATGGCAGCAAAGGTGTCTGGCTGGAAGAATAGTATGGGAATTTGTATCGCATATATGATACTGGTCTTTTGTTGCATAAACCCCAGAATATCAAAATAGGTGGAATTGTATATGAACAAAGATGTATTTTTCATAAAATGTTAACACACATATCCCAGTTAACACTAATCCGGTATTTAGTAATGTTTCAAGAAACATTGCACAACAGTTTTCTCAAGAGGAATTGCCCAGAAAAGTTCCAATAAAAAATTTATCTGGCTGAGATGTGAATTCTGAATCTGTCTATATTAAGTTTTCTAGTGTTTATTACTGTCCAAACTTTTCTAACTACAATATTAGAAAAATCTTGTTCCTGTGGTTATTTTATGTTCAATATAAAACAAATTATAACTTATAGATCTAAACAACTGAATATCTAATTTATACTGAAATACCCATTTCTAAATTTATTTATTTATTTATTTATTAAAACATATTTGAACAGGATAACAAGATATTATGTAAAAGGTAAAAATTGGTTTTCATCTTGGTCCTAGAACAAAACAATGCAAATAGTAAATAATCACTAAACTAGAGTTAAACTAATATTTTAAATACTTCATTAAACAACCATGGCGATATGGTTTGATCTAATATTCAATTGTAGGTCTTACAACATTTACAAGGATATTTCAACAAAAGAAAGAAGCAAAGCATGATTATATTTATTTGTTAAAAGCAAATATTTGTGTGGTATTCCAAGGGATTTCTAGGAAGAATCACATATCATTTCATGTAAATATAATCTCTCTCCCTCCCTCTCTCTCTTTCTCTCTTTCTTATTCTCTCTCTCTTGTTCTCGTAATATTTCATCTATATATAATCCAGCGCAGTCCACGAAACGGCTGAATTATTCATGTTAATTGATCCATATCCTTTGATCTTCCCCTTTCTTTTTCTGCAACGACACTTAATCAGAATACCGACGAAAACACGATAGCACATGCAAGACCAATTCAATTTCTGTTTTCACATCATAAAAAGCGTCTCCAATCTGCTGAGGGTACGTTGCATCAATCTAATAAATGCTGGCTCTATTTTGAGCAACAAATCAATCAAGCAAATTTGCTTGAAGAAGTTTGGGCGGATTATCTGCGGCGAGTATTTTGTTGCAGTCTATTAGGCACTGAATGTACGGGTGCATTGGGGATGGGATAGGACGAAGGAAGAAGTCAGCGCTATGATTTATTGTTGCAAGATGAGATTTTATTTGGGGGCAGAGAAAGTTAATCCCGGCATTGCCCAACTAGCTTGGTGCGATGAGAGCTATGCAAATACTAATGAAAAGGAAAATGGTGGTGTGCGGAATGTCAATGCACTCATTTGCTACCCTCTCCTCTCATTACTGAAATTTGTCACCACAATCGTAGGAAAAAATTGGTCTTACAGTCCCTATTAAAGAAGATATGGAGGCATCATGGTGTAGTGGCTCTGACTCTCAGCTTTCAACCAGAGGATCGTAGGTTCAAAACCCACCAATGGCATGAGATCCATTCAGGAAGAAATTCATCTACCTTGTGCTGCACTCAACCCAGGTGAGGTAAAAGGATATCTGGCAGGAAATAATAATTCCCTGAAATACTTGAATGCTGGTTGTGACAAACTAAAGCAAGAGTAATAATAATACAAAGTGCCTTGAGCACTTGGTAGTAGAGTGGATGTGTGCACTCTATAAATGGTATGTGTTGCTAAAATATTTGAATATCTACTTTAGACTTTCATATCTCGTAGCTAGAGTAATCATTATCTTATAAATATTTTTCAACATGTATACATGTAGGAAACATAATGTATAGTGTAAAAGAGCTGCATTTAATTGAGCATTCAATGATGTAAAATAGTGTAGATGTACCAATATTGATGAAATTCCTTTATGCATGCAGTGATAGCTGATAACAAATAAAAATCTATCCCAGTTCATGCAGCAATATGAAATATCCCCAAGCCAAATAGGATTAAGAGAATCGTGGGTCATATATTAATGGGATGAAGTTTGGCGGCCCCTGTAAGACTAATTTCTATTTCCAAATTGCAATACTTGAATGACTCAATACAATGAACAAATAGAAGAAATAGGGTTCAACTCATGAGGACCACTGAGGGGGCAAAAGGCATGTCTATTTTCTCTGTGAAAGGCTGGGAAAATACATAGATTTAAATGAGGGAATGGATTAAGGAGGCCCCACTGTTTTCTTATTGTGGAGACTTATTCACTTCTTCTATATCTCCTTCTCTCTGATTTTCTCTCTCTTTCTCTCTCTCTGTCTCTCTCCCTCCCTTTCTCTTCCTATTAAGCTCTCCCTCTTTCCGTGTTTTTGTCATTTCATTGAATATAAATTGTAACATTCAATGATTAAGAGTAGATGACACAACTTCACACTATTAAACAGAAATGTATGTGCAGTGCAAGTTAGAATAGTTTGGTTACATGTTATTACTATAAATCTAAGGATGTTAGAATCATAGGGGATAACCGCACCATATGTTTTTATAATAATAGCAGGTAACTAATGTTCCCCTCTCTCTCCTCTCTATCTCTATCTCTCTCTCTCTCTCTCTCTCTCTCTCTCTCTCTCTCTCTCTTGCTCTCTCTCTCTTTCATTTAATGGAATATAAATTGTACCATTCAATGATTAAGAGTAGATGACACAACTTCACACTATTAAACAGAAATGTATGTAGTGCAAGTCAGAATACTTTGGTTACATGTTATTACTATAAATCTAAGGATAGAATCATAGGGGATTACTGCATCATATGCTTTTATAATTATAGCAGGTAATTAATGTTCCCCTCTCTCTACCTCTCTCTCTATCTCTCTTTCTCTCATTTTTTTTTAAAATTGCATTGAATGTGAATTGTACCATGCAATGATTAAGAGTACGTGATACAACTTCACACTATTAAACAGAAATGTTTGTGCAGTGCAAGTTAGAATAGTTTGGTTACATGTTATTACTATAAATCTAAGGATAGAATCATAGGGGATTACTGCATCATATGCTTTTATAGTGATAGCAGGTAACTAATGTTCCCCTCTCTCTCTATATATATCTCATTCGCTCTCCAGTAATTTTTCATCCAAAGTGATGTGCACTATCCAACGTTTGCGATTGACACATACAACATTGCTACATTATTCAACAGAAACATACGTACGAGTATGCAACACCACTCGGCTTGCGTATCAATGCACATTATACCGATGCTTTACACGGGGAAGGTGTCACATAAAATTGATTATTCATAGCAGCTTATGCAGCCCGCTAATGGACGGAAGTACTGGACTGCAATTAGGGGGATTTAGAATATACTTTCAATATGAAACAACATGTGAATTTATTGTTATTATTAAGGTTTATCCCAGGGTCGTTGAAATGTGGATTTTATAGCAGAGGCTATAAAAATCTGGGGCTTTCTTGTACCTTATCTCTAGGTTATGTAGACATAAATAATACACCAAAATAAGTCGCTCCTCCTCAACTTTGTAGTCATTGAAATACAACAAGGAGTATCTAATGAATTTGTATCAAACATTTGTGTATTGCCGAACATACCCACTTTGGTGTTATAGAATGCACCTTCTTTTAGACAGTGGGCATAATTCATATCAAAATTAGTAAATGGAAAATCTCTCGCTATAAAAAATAATTCCCATTCCCTTGTTGGCTAGAAAGGGAGGAAATCACATGGACAGAAATTATATTCATAAAGCATAATTCATATAAAAGTTGGTAAATCGAAAATATCTTGCTATAAACCTGTAAAATAATTCGCCTTTCCTTGTTAGCGATAAGGAAGGCAATTACATGAACAGAATTCATATTGATAAATGTATATCATTCTAGTTAACTGCAAAAAGTTCACTTTCACTCCCTGACCAATAAGCTAAATTCACCCAACAAAATGCGATTGATCTTCATTTGTTAATGCATCTTTCTCGATGCTGTCTTCATGCATTATTCCAGACATCGGTCGTCTTGCAAGTCCATCCCCGAGACGTGTGACCAATTACTTCGGCAACATTGTCTGCGTGGTATCACATATCCCCTCCGCACTGTACTAGAACGTATAATAATGTCCCATTGGTGGAATTCCTCCTCACAACACCGGCCATGCATGAATCGGACATCGCAGTGACGTCTTTCACAAACCAGGAAGGTCATTTGCATAGTGCAGGGGAGATTCATAATTGGCTATAAAACAACAATTTTGAGAAGAAAAATTGTTTGGATATTGATGTGATTCCTATTTCTAATGGTTGCGAAAACCAAACAGTAGAGTAGTCATTATACGCCTAATTGGGATCCAATTAAATTAATTCATTCCCAAACATGAATTTTGTGTCAGTAGCACTGAATACAATGGAACATAAAACGCATCTTCATGTACCATAAACTAATTTCTACTCTCTACGACGTCCATAACACACCACTTTCTGTCAATGGGTTTTCAACTTTTTCAAATCCTTCACTCCCGTGAACAACATTATGTTTTTATATATAACTGGTATTATGCAAAGCTGTGGGAGATAGAAACAAGCTACGATAACACATCTCATTTTTCAGTTAACACATGAACTTTTACATACAGGGTTAACTCATGTAGTTATCCCCCTTTGCTACCCCCCCCCCC